>ML423240.1:76936-92501 GCA_005239525.1 Nicotiana knightiana | reverse complement strand
CCCCCCTCCCTCCCCCAAACACTAATCTGACCTGAATAAAAAGTTCAATTGAAAAAAAAACCACTTCCATCTAACTCCGGTTTAACTGCTACAAAAAATGGAGTCTTCCAAAGAGACAGGCTGCCAAGCACCAAAAGGTCTCATCCTTTGCATCAACAACTGTGGATTCTTTGGTAGTGCAACTACCATGAATATGTGTTCTAAGTGTAATAAGGACATGATACTAAAGCAGGAACAGACAAAATTTGCAGCTACATCAATCGAAACATTGTAAATGAAAACTTTTCTACTAAGCATATGAGAGAATTTCCAATGAGCATATCAAATTGTGTCTCTCTCGATAAGAGTAAAGCACATACTATGTCTTATGCTCTGATCATTTCTTGTCGGGCTTTATCTTCTTGAAGAGCTTTTTTATCACGACCTAAAATTCATTAACGTCGTGATGGCGCCGGACCCCACTGTCAGGCAAGCCAACACTTAATAATTAATAAAATCTTTATTTAAAAAAAAAATCTTGAAGTCATTCCTTTTTCATTTTCTTAAATAATAATTAGCGATCTTCCACCGAGTAAACAACAATATCTTTAGCAAATTTAAGTAGTGCATAAATTCCATAATTATCCCAGAACCCGGCGTCACAAGTACATGAGCAAATATCTACGAATTTTACATGTACTACAATACTTGTCCGGAATACAAACTGGACAAGGAAATTAAAAATAAATATAATACATCTGAGGAAGACTCTGCCGGCTGCGGGTCGTCTCCGGATGGTGCATCTCGTCTAAGTCTCCAATTCAGTCACATCACTGCGTCAAGCAGGGCCACTATCTACGAATGTACATGTGCGAAAACAAGTGTAGCATGAGTACGAAAACAACGTGTACTCAGTAAGTATCCCGCCTAACCTCGAAGAGGTAGTGATGAGAGGTCGGATTTGACATTTGCTAGAGGTCAATTTTTAATAAAATCAGGGGTGACACAAAGCATGGATATCATAGGCAATTTAATAAGTATTGACAGGAAATAGCAACTTCTTTCACATTTAACATTTTAAATTTTCGTCATTTCAATTGACAATTTATAATTTCCAGGTCAGTAAAAATGTATAAATCACAGAAAGTATGCATCAACTATCATGCGCAAGAAATGCCGAGGGTCGAACGGCGCGGACCAACAATAATAAATTGTGCACTGTCGAATGGCTCGAACCATAGATGCATCTATTATCCCGCTCGCGAATCGATCATGCGACGCGGTCATATATAAATAATAAAGTTACCCTGCTCGCGAATCATACATGCGACTCAGATACTCATAAATACAGATATTCACACAATATATTCACCTTTTATCAGGAAAACAGTTACACAAGGAAGTGATAAAGTTCTCTTTTTAATGGACTCGAAGATAGTATTTAAATCTTTTATGAAAATTCATTTGCCAAGTTCGATAAGGTTTTAAATATTATAAATTTATCAGTAAGGTTACAAGTATGACAAATAAAACATGCTTTATCGGGAAAATAATTATCCCAGGAAAATCAATTCTCTTTCTAGATGATTAAGGAAAATAAAACTCAACCTTCTTAGATATTCAGTTACTAATACGATAATATTAACAGTCTAATTTCATTAGCAAAATTTAAAATTGAACCAACAAGTAAAGCATGCTAGTGGGTCCTAGACTACCCAGACACAAGCATGATAGTAGCTACGCACGGAATCTTGTCACCTCGTGTGTACGTAGCCCCCACAAATAGAAACACATATTTGTTTAGTTCACTTATGGGGACAGTTCCCCCTCACAAGGTTAGAAAAGACTTACCTCGCTCCGAAGTTCCATAACTGGCTTCCAAGCCCTTCCGATGACCCAAATCAATGCACAACGCCCCAAAACTAGCCAAATAACGGACAAACTAATGAAAATATACTCTAATACTTGTAACAATTCAAATAATATAGATTCCCAACTCCGCTCGAAAAGTTGACCAAATTACCCTCGGGCCCACGTGCCCGGATTCCGAAATTTCTCGAAGATAAACTCTACCCATATACTTACTAACTCAAATTTATAATTTATTCTTAATTTCATGCTCAAATTCGTGGTTAAAATCCAAACTACACATTCTAGGTCTTTGTTCAAAAGTTCCATATCTCTACTAATTTCATGTCTAATCTATGTATAATCAAAGTGTTTGCTTGATGAAAATCCCCCTTTGAAGCCTTCCAAAATCGCCCTAGCCGTGTGAAAAATGGGTGAAATGAACTCAACCCCCGATTTAAAACAATCTGCCCAGGTGCTGCCCATCTTTCTTCGCGAACGCATCTGCTCTACCGCGTTCGCGAAGCCCAGAAATCTAGGCCCAACATTTTACTCTATGCGTTCGCACCCCAAAGAATGCGTTCGCGATGGCTAGCTTCCCTATACCTCCGCGTCCGCACGCCCCACTCCGTGTTCGCATAAGCCAACGACCCCAGGCCCCCAACTCCCATTTCCTTCTATGCGTTCGCATCCATCACCACGCGTTCGCGAAGGCCAAATCCAGCAGCCTCAAATTTTCCTTCTCCGCGAACGCATGAGGCCCTCCGCGTTCGCGAAGAACAACCTCGACACCGGCAAACCAGCAACAACAAATCACCCAAAATTTACCCGAAACACACTTGAGGCCCCCCGAGACCCCATCCAATCACACGACTCAATCCCATAACATCCCACAAACCTGCTCGAGGCCTCAAATCACATCAAACAATGCCGAAACCACGAACCGCTCTCCAATTCAAGCTTTATGAACTTTTAAATTTCAAACTTCTACATTCGATGCCGAAACATATCAAATCACGTCCGATTGACCCCAAATTTTGCACACAAGTCACGTTCAACATTACGGACCTGCTCCAACTTTCGGAATCGCATTCCGACTCCGATATCAAATTTCCACTTCCGGTCGGATTTCTCAAAAACCTTCAAATTTCTATCTTTAGCCAAATGACTTCAAAATAACCTAACCTTCGAATTCACTTCCGATCGCGCTCCCAACTCCAAAATCACCATGCGGAGATATTCCCTGATTCGGAATCCCAAACGAACATCAATAACACTGAAATGCACTTCAACCCAGACTTATGAAATTTCTTCCAAAATACTAACTTCAACATTATGCGCCGAAATGCTCCTGGGTCATCCAAAAACCGCTCCGAACATACGCCCAAGTCCGTAATCATCATACGAACATGCTGGAACCTTCAAATCCTGATTATGAGGTCGTTTACTCAAAAATCCAATCTTAGTCAATTCTTCCAACTTAAGGCTTCCGAAATGAGAACTTTCTTTCCAATTCAACTCCGAACTTTTCGAAATTCTGTTCCGACCACGCCTACAAGTCATAATACCTGAAATGAAGCTGCTCCTGGCCTCAAACCGCTGAACGACGCACTAGAGCTCAAAACGACCGGTCGGGTCGTTACATTCTCTCCCACTTAAACATGCGTTTGTCCTCGAACGTGCTAAGAACTCCTCTGGGGTTATCTGAAATCACTGTTTAACACCTCGTGCACCTGCCCGTGCTACCACAACCTAGTTGAGTACACTTGCTCGAACAATTCTGAAGATATACTCTTTTATTTAGGCAAATGGGCCTTAGAACCAGGTCCTCAACATCCGAAATCCTCTATCAGGCCTGTTTCCAATATATGAACACCATATCAACTACCACACGATGTACCATAACATGATTGCATACCTTTTCTGAATTAGCGCCATGCACCGCATAATTCATAATCTAACCACAATGACATTCCCTGAACCTTAATAGCCAAAATTTCAGGAATTTGATGCTCCCGATGTACCTCAGGACACATATATATAAGTCCTGGTATAACACTTACAATACCACCACAACGGAGGAGATGTATAGAAATTCACAACCAACTATAGAGTCAACAAATCATTGAATCTCTCCTCCTGAATAGAATCATCACCTCATTATGAACCAATTGTTGTTATTTGTTCTTTAATATACACTTCACGTAACCTTATCGCATTGATCCCTGATCCGATAGTCTCGTCTCACCCCAGTGTGAACTACTCAGGCAACAAATCACCCTAGACATGACCAACAGTCTCACATGATACCATAACGCGCCAATAGGCCATAGCTCGAACATGACACATAAAGAAAACAAATTATGAAAGGAACTACTCAACTCACGCAATTAATATGAACCCTCCTCCGAAAAGTAGGAAGCAAAACACAAGAAAATAGATATAGGGAACCTTACTCAACATCACACTGTTGCGGCGTGCAACCCGATCTAAATAACATACCCGTGGCGACGTTCCACCCGATCCGCACATAAAATTTACATAAGAAGATACACACCGAGCTAAATTGCTCATTACCACAAAATATCGAACATCGGTCACAAGCACGCTAAGTTCACAATACCATCCTGGGGAGACTGATAAAGCCATATGCTACAAAACTCAAGCACACTAAGGTGCGATATGTATATATACTCTGGATCTCAAGAGTCATCCCGCTCACATAACATCATCACTACGCGGGAACTCAACACATAGGAAAATATCAAGCCATTTCGCAACTCACGTGGTACAACATATCATTACATAAATTTGACGAAGACGTAACAACATATGATATTCCAACACCACTCCTTGAGAAGCGCCATACTGAAATGAACACACCTGACTCACATGGAGCCCACAACCACATTTGAATCCATTCACAACCCTCAAGGCGATTCTGCTCGCACTGCACTAGACTGATAGCCTTACCTGGGTCCATATTAACCCACTTCCTCTCATAATACGCAAGAACAACCATTATAGCCGAGAAAAACACCCCACAATCCACAACCAAATGAACCGAACGCCTTCCCGTCATAAATTCTCAAATAAGCAATATTACACTTCTTTATACTCAGTCTAAATCTTCAATCCATTAAGTGACTACATGTCACCCTCATACGATCTTCCCGTGGCCATGCTCCCATGTCTTTCCTCACAAGGTAACAAATCTGCACATCCATACCACCGACCACACTAACTCTGTAAAACAACTCAAGAACCATAACCAGGATGCAAGGCCTCTTTCACCAAACACCAATCTCAGGTGACACTAAAGACAACACCCGCTTACTCTAAACATTCAAATCCCTTTGCTCATCCGAGCTCATGACATCCTTGTTAACACCGAACCGCAACCTCGATCCTAACTTCCAGTTCCATACTGCTTACTGCACCTGACATGCCAATATGAAATAGAGCAAGAATTCCATCATAACTCCTGAACCACTAATAGGGTGAACACTTCATCATATGGAAACCTCTTAATTACCTCAATTCAAGAGAACCATAACAACACATGAGTGAATTCTCATAATCACAAATCAGGCAAATCCTTAAGGAATAGTCGATACCACCATAATCCTTCCGGGATCCGCCTACACCCGACAAGCCATAATACTTGAATGCTTCCAAATAAAATCTATTACGGAGGCCGACAAGCCTCGTACACACCGGCACACACCACATGCATAACTTAATCACACTGAAGGAACTGATCACTGCCGTACATGTGCCATTTCAACCATGACTAACCAATCTATTTTCTTCTAATTTATCCTTTACTTGACTTAGAAATAACAATAGCCTCATCCAAACATTGTGAACTCCAATCCGCCCTCATCTTGAGCGACCTTATATCACGAGACCACATTGTCTCCAAACCTATGAACCGTCTCATTCCCTCCTTGCTCGCGCATCCACATCCTCGACTGATATACCCGTCCTGGAAATCTTCCTATAAGTCCAGAGTCTATTCCTCTCACTCCTCCAATACTATACTGCAAGCCGAAAACATCATGGAACATTCCAGGCCTCCTATCACAATCTGTTGCAAGGCCCGAACCTTAGCCATATTGCGGACATGAACCCTTAAGCACCTTATTCTTAACTTTCGAATTCATTAGGACCACTATTGAGAGTCACCCACTCTGACTTGGCCCGAATACAATCAACTCCAAGGCTCTTCTAGCACACGAACACCCTTTCAATGAAGCACGTGATTGAGTCACTACCTTTATAACTCGTCTATGCATTAAGCATAAATTCCGAATCTTCCAAAGCCTAACCCTGGTCCAATAGGGCCAACTTTTGCACGCATTTACCAACTTACCAGTCCGTCTACATTATCCAACTCACCGCTATATTGCATTCTTCTTTATCCCGAACAACTCCTCTCTGTTGGATTCCATCTCCCGTCGCAATAGCCAATATTTCAATTTAAGACTGTGGACCCAATCACCGTCCATTAAAATTCCTAAATCACTCCAAACTTCCTCTCAAGAGGTGTATCTATCTTACACAGAACTCATATGCTATGCTGCCACTCTCCAACTTTGGTTAAACTCACACCTGCGAGCAATTACCTGACCTCCTTTTCTTACACCTGGCCTTTTAGAAATTTAACCATCACCTAACACTTACCACGTGTCCTTCCTTATCCCTTATTGCCCAGACGTTGCCTTAGGCCAATAACTACCTTCGTAGCACTTAAACCAGTAGATCACCACAACTTCAAACCTTTCTGAAGATCATCTTTATCGAGCCGCCTTTATTAGAAATACTTATTCAATACTGAACCACCGCACACTACGACCTCCGACAACCGAAGAAACTATAACACTGGCGAACTTAACAGATTATATTCGATCAAAAACAGCGATACCACATCACATATGAAAATTCCACCTCGCTTGAAAACACCAAGTCTTATTATTCCTTCAACCCAAACTTGAACATTCATAGTTCAATCGCCTTTCCTCCACCAGAACTAAAATACTGAAATCTCGAAATCATGCTCTGAGAAGACCTCCTTTCAAGTCATTCATTGTCCCAACACATGGGCAAACCTCCTATCACCACGTCAATACCGTGCAGTGACCAATCATAAGCACCATACAACCTGAGCATAGCCTCAAAGCCCTTAGAAACACAGCTACTGATCTGAACCAACATATCATCCTTCCATAGAGCGACGACAATATCCCCAACCACCTACGCATGGAAAAACATCACGCACCATATCTGTAGTACCATTAACATTCTTCCAATTCCCGATTCATAGCAAGCGTTTCGCGACGCGTAAGATTGAGTAAGAAGAAAACGTGGGCATAAGCCTCAAAGGAATCAATCCGCACGATGAGGAATCAAGAAGTGAAGTACTCCTAACAGCCCTGTAGCCTCTCAAAGATAAGTACAGACGTCTCCGTACCGATCCGCAAGACTCTACTAGACTTGATCATGACTCGTGAGACCTAAGGAACCTAGTGTTCTGATACCACGTTGTCACGACCTAAAATTCATTAAGGTCGTGATGGTGCCGGACCCCACTGTCAGGCAAGCCAACACTTAACAATTAATAAAATCTTTATTTTAGAAAAAATCTTGAAGTCATTCCTTTTTCATTTTCTTAAATAATAATTAGCGATCTTCCACCGAGTAAACAATAATATCTTTAGCAAATTTAAGTAGTGAATAAATCCCATAATTAGCCCATAACCCGGCGTCACAAGTGCATGAGCAAATATCTAAGAATTTTATATGTACTACAATACTTGTCCGGAATACAAACTGGACAAGAAAATTGAAAATAAATATAATACATCTGAGGAAGACTCTGCTGGCTACGGGTCATCTCCGGATGGTGCAGCTCGTCCAAGTCTCCAAGTCAGTCACATCACTGCGTCAAGCAGGGCCACTATCTATGAATGCACATGTGCAATAAAAATACATAGCAAGTGTAGCATGAGTACGAAAACAACGTGTACTCAGTAAGTATCCCGGCTAACCTTGAAGAGGTAGTGACGAGAGGTCAGATTTGACACTTTCTAGAGGTCAGTTTTTAATAAAATTAGGGGTGACACAAAGCATGGATGTCATAGGCAATTTAATAAGTATTGACAGGAAATAGCAATTTCTTTCACATTTAACATTTTAAATCTTCGTTATTTCAATTGACAATTTATAATTTCCAGGTCAGTAAATAGGTATAAATCACAGAAAGTACGCAGCAACTATCATGCGCAAGAAATGCCGAGGGTCAAACGGCGCGGATCAACAATAATAAACTGTGCACTGTCGAAGGGTCGAACGGCTCGAACCATAGATGCATCTATTACCCCGCTCGCGAATCGATCATGCGACGCGGCCATATATAAATAATAGAGTTACCCTGCTTGCGAATCATACATGCGACTCAGATACTCATAAATACAGATATTCACACAATAAATTCACCTTTTATCAGGAAAACAGTTACTCAAGAAAGTGATAAAATTCTCTTTTTAATAGACTCGAAGATAGTATTTAAATATTTTCTGGAAATTTATTTTCCAAGTTCGATAAGGTTTTAAATATTATAAATTTATCAGTAAGGTTACAAGTATGGCAAATAAAACATACTTTATCGGGATAACAATTATCCCAGGAAAATCAATTCTCTATCTAGATGATTAAGGAAAATAAACATCAATCTTCTTAGGTATTCAGTTACTAATTCGATAATATTAACAGTATAATTTCATTAGCAAAATTTCAAGTACAACAAGTAAAGCATGCTAGTGGGTCCTAGACTACCCAGACACAAGCATGATAGTAGCTACGCACAGACTCCCGTCACCTCGTGCATACGTAGCCCCCACAAATAGAAGCACATATTCATTTAGTTCACCTATGGGGACAGTTCCTCCTCACAAGGTTAGAAAGGAGACTTACCTCACTCCGGAGTTCCATAACCGACTTCCAAGCCCTTCTAAGCCCTTTTGATGACCAAAATCAATGCACAACGCCCCAAAACTAGCCAAATAACGGACAAACCAATGAAAATATGCTCTAATACTTGTAAAAATTCAAATAATATAAATTTTCAACTCCGCTCGAAAAGTTGACAAAATTGCCCTCGGTCCCACGTGCCCGGATTCCGAAATTTCTTGAAGATAAACTCTACCCATAGACTTACTAACTCAAATATATAATTTATTCTTAATTTCATGCTCAAATACGTGGTTAAAATCCAAAATACACATTCTAGGTCTTTGTTCAAAAATCTCGAATCTCTACTAAGTTCATGTCTAATCTATGTATAATCAAAGTGTTTGCTTGATGAAAATCCCCCTTTGAAGCCTTCCAAAATCTCCTTAGCCGTGTGAAAAATGGGTGAAATGAACTCAACCCCCGATTTAAAACAATCTGCCCAGGTGCTGCCCATCCTTCTTCGCGAACGCATCTCCTCCACCGCGTTCGCGAAGCCCAGAAATCCAGGCCCAAAATCTTACTCTATGCGTCAGCACCCCAACGAACGCGTTCGCGATGGCCAGCTTTCCTATACCTCCGCGTCCGCACGCCCCACTCCGCGTTCGCATAAGCCAACGACCCCAGGCCCCCAACTCTCATTTCCTTCTATGCGTTCGCATCCACCATCACCCGTTCGCGAAGGCCAAATCCAGCAGCCTCAAATTTTCCTTCTTCGCGAACGCATGAGGCCCTCCGCGTTCGCGAAGAAAAACCTCGACACCGGCAAACTAGTAACAGCAAATCACCCAAAATTGACCCGAAACCACCCGAAACACACCCGAGGCCCCCCGATACCCCGTCCAATCACACGACTCAGTCCCATAACATCCCACAAACCTGCTCGAGGCCTTAAATCACATCAAACAACATCGAAACCACGAGTCGCTCTCCAATTCAAGCTTTATGAACTTTGAAATTTCAAACTTCTACATTCGATGTCGAAACTTATCAAATCACGTCCGATTGACCCCAAATTTTGCACACAAGTCACGTTCAATATTACAGACCTGCTCCAACTTTCGAAATCGCATTCCGACTCCGATATCAAAATTTCCACTTTCGGTCGGATTTCTCAAAAACGTTCAAATTTCTATCTTTAGCCAAATGACTTCAAAATAACCTACGGACCTCCGAATTCACTTTCGATCGCGCTCCCAACTCCAGAATCACCATGCGGAGATATTCCCTGACTCGAAATCCCAAACGAACATCAATAATACTGAAATGCACTTCAACCCAAACTTGTGAAATTTCCTCCAAAATACTAACTTTCACATTATGCGCTGAAATGCTCCCGGGTCATCCAAAACCCGCTCCGAACATACGCCAAGTCCGAAATTATCATACGAACCTGCTGAAACCTTCAAATCCTGATTCTGAGGTCGTTTACTCAAAAATCCAATCTTAGTCAATTCTTCCAACTTAAGGCTTCCGAAATGAGAACTTTCTTTCCAATTCGACTCCGAACTTTACGAAATTTAATTCCGACCACGCTTACAAGTCATAATACCTAAAATGAAGATGCTCATGGCCTTAAACCGCTGAACGACGCACTAGAGCTCAAAACGACCGGTCGGGTCGTTACATTTTTCTTTCCTCCTAGCTTCTTCACGAGCTGCATCATCTCTTATTCTCCTTTCTTTAATTTGGCATCTGTGTTCGTGATCCCTTTGCACAGCAGTTAGGTGATCATCAAGTGCTTCTGCACTACAGTAATACAATTGAAGTCAAAAGTATATTTTTACTAAAATTAAACTGTAGGAACATGCAAATGGTGATTAAACTTCAAATTCTAGGTACTCCGAGCATGTATAGAGTGAACAAGAAACATTAACAAAAATTTAATATTTATCATCCGCAAGAACATGTAAATGGTGATTAAACTTCAAATTCTAGGTACTCCGAGCATGTATAGAGTGAACAAGAAACATTAACAAAAATTTAATATTTATCATCCGCAAGAACATGTAAATGGTGATTAAACTTCAAATTCTAGGTACTCCGAGCATGTATAGAGTGAACAAGAAACATTAACAAAAACTTAATATTTATCATCCGCAAAGGTTTTTTGTTGGGACCAAGAGCATGCCTGTTGTTTTAATCAGAAAATAGTCACTTGTAGTCAGAAACGGTAAACAGACGATATGGGTTAATCCAAAAAATGGGTAGGTATGTGTGGGTCTTTCTAATAGGTTAAATATTTTAATTTCGACCAATAAGAAGTTGCCACGTGAAATTTAAATAATAATTATTTTTAATTCAGCATTGACCTAACAGTCAAAGGGTATATGTAAATCAAAAAGATGGATGGAGGGGTATTTTTAGCCCGATAGGTGTATGAGGAGTATTTTAAAAACTTTTTCAATATTATAGGGGTATTTTTAACCATTTCCCAAAATTTTACACTATTATTTAGATATTGTTTCTACTATTACTAATTAATATAAAAGTAAAACTGATATATGAAACCTCTTGCTCGGTAAGAAAAACTATATATAAAAGGGTGTATATAGGTCGGGTTGGTGCGGATTTTTCAATTACCAAACCGAATCAATTATCTCGGGTTTTTTGGTTTTCTCGAGGTTTTTTTCCGACAAAATCTTTATGGCATGAAATTTATAATTTGTGCTCTAATATTTCTTAGGTCTTAGTAGGATAAAACTATATAAGATGTTACCCAATAAAATAATACAAAATAATGTGAGATGAGTCATAATTATAGTAAAACTAGAAAACTTACACGCGCTTTGCGCAAGGTTTAAGAAACATCGATAAAATTTTAAAAAAGAATTTATCGAGTTAATAACAAATGTAGATATTATCCATCTTTTTATGAGAAAGAAAATCGCCAATAAATAAAATACATCTGGCTTAATTCATAATTTTAGTTTATTTGTAGTAAATAACCAATGTAATGTATAGTTAATTGTATATTATCAATGAATATTACTTAATTTTTATCTAATTAATAAAGTCCAAGACCAAGAAAAATAAAACCCAAAATAAAAATAAAAGTTGCATATATTCTTAAAGCTACTAATTACACAAATAAATAAATTAAATTATTGTTAGTTGTATATTGAGAAGCTGAAAATTTCTATGAGAAAAAATATATACTTTTTGACAAAAGATCACTAGAATGACCTTCTCCTCTTACTTTGCAACATATGTTAAAACTTTTATTCCGTTAAGCTATTGTATTATTCTGGTAGTTAAAGCATGATCTTATGTGATACATTTAATTGAGTAACTGCAATATTAAATTAGAGATAATGTCACACTTTAAAGAATAAAATTCGCCAAGCATTCACATGAATAATTAATTTCTTTAATAAAAAAAATCCTTCAATAACACACTTAATAAGATAAGAATCAAAACTAATTGTGTGTAAATCCTAACATTAGAATAATGAGTATTGTTTGCAAGTTGATTATGAACTTCACTAAGTTTTCAATCATCGATAGCATAAACCGAAAATAAAAAATATTTTTTTTCTTAAAGTCAATAACCCGTTGTTTAGTGATTTTTAAACTACTGAAAGTCTGCCTCATTCACATTGTTACATTTTTTATCGGTAATAACCTATTATTACATGTGATTTCTTAATTAATTAGATTACATTATATGTTAACTTAAAATTATCTACAAATTGCCAATGTCATAGATTAATGCCTAATTCAAAAAAGTTCATTAAAGAAAAGAAATAGAGGCAAAAGAATTAAGAACATATAGAAAAATATATTTATAAAAATAATAAATCTATATATAACAGGAAAAGAAAAACACATTAGAATCTCACTCCGACATTGAAAAAAATCACCACTCAAAGTTATTGCAATTGTAGAGTACAAATATATACAACAAAAAATAGATATCAAAATCTTTATGTATATATTATTTGAAAAAAATTACTACTTCAACTTATACAACATAAACCTAAATATGACAAAATCAAAGACCATTAATGAGAATTGTGAAATACGCTTTACTTCGATCGTCACCTCATTATTTGACACTTCCTTTATACATTCTTCTTAAGATTCACACATGCATGGAATATCTTCGTGCATGTTAAACAAAAAATAAAGAAAAGAAATTATACCATATCTTAATATAATTTTTCTTTCCCACTACAATGTTTGACATAGAAATAGCTAAAACCATTATAAGCAAAATATAAAGTTAGTGTCAATCATATTTGTTCAAAACACGGAAGTCCTTATATAGGTATATATGGAGGAACATATAATAAATAGTCATAAACTTACACATTAAATATTTAGAGGTTATGAATATAAAAGGCATGAGAGTTATTGAGATTATAAAAAATATAGGTTATGAAGATAAAGAGGTGTGAGTTATGAAGTTTTTTAATATAAAATAAATTTAAAAAATGATGAAAAACCCCCAAAAAAGGAGAAAAAAAGCTAGATGTGTTTCTTGGCTTAAGAGAGGTGCCACCTCACTTTTATATACATATACAGATATAATACTCAACAAATCGCATAAGATAAATATTGCTAATTAATAAGTCATAATAAAAATACACATAATCTAAAAGTACTGAGTCATGTTAAAATAAGTACGACTAATAAGTACTAAGTATTAATTACATGACTAAATAATATTAAAAGTGAGTTGTGCATTTTCACTATCTAAATCAATGCAAAACTAAAAAAAAAATTCAATACTATTGTTATTTTTAGTATTGAATTGAATTTTTTTTGTTAGCATTTGATTTGATTTTGCTTTTGGCTTTATTAGAGTTATTAACTTTTATGGGCTATCAATTAGTGCAAGAGATTCATGGAAGAGTCAGCATGACGCACAAGTTGAAAAAGAGATTAGAAGTCCTTAATTACTATCCTAATGTGTATATGGCCATATAATTAGATAGTAATTAGAAATATAGTTTCAGAGGTACAGTTTGAATCTGGGATTTGTGTCCAGATCAAACTGATAAATGGAGACTTGCTATGTTAATGTTCTTGGTAAATAAAAATATTTTAGTTACCAAAAAAACTTTTATGGGCTATAAATCATATTTGATCATTCAAAAGTTCTAAGTCCAAACTTAAAGTAATACATTAAAAGAGAGAACTATCAAAGAGTTTAAATTATATTTATAAACTGCATAACCATAATTATTTTTATGTATAAAATGATTTTAAAGCTTATATACATGTAATGCCGGGTTGATTTAGTTTCGATTTGACTTTTTTTAGTTAAAACCAAACCAAATCAATTATGGTCGGGTTTTTTCTAACACCAAACCAAATTAAACCAAATCATAGTCGATTTTTTTTGTTTGATTCGAATTATCGGTTTGGTGTTGTTTGTCGATTTTCTTTGTACACCCATATAAAAGGACTTAGGAAGTACCCGCTATCTAATGTAAATTATAAACATTTTCGATATAATAATATTATCGTGACAAGATAATATAAGATGAGTTTGTTGTTGTATGTTTTGGGGCATTATGTTCAAACTGCAGATTTGCTGTTTTTTGTTGAGCTATACATATTCCAACTTTGGTAATAAAATTTTTATTTACCAAAAATATGAGTTTGTGAAGTTCTATTCTCGCATAATAAGCTTTACCTGTGCACTTTAAAATCATGCTTAGTATTTCTTTAGTTTATTATTGTGTTGAAAGAAAATTGGAAAACCAACAAGGATAAATTAATCCAGCATCAAAAGACAGTTAGATGATTTTTAACTTTTAAGTCACTAAATATGTAGCTTCCCTTGTCCAGACAGAGAAGTAGTTGTTTGTCCAAAAAGTATAACTTTCAGATAAACTATTTATTTAATAATAATTTAAACTTAGTTAATAATAATATTTCTAAATGTGAATCTTGAGAATACGGATAATGCGGGACTGATTCTGTGGGAGATTGATAATACCGTGCATTAAATATTCCAAGTATGGGTAATAATGGAGAAGTAACTAATAATAAATAACAATAAATGACATTTAAATAAATAGAAAGAGTGATTCATCCAATAAAGAATGATTTGGATGATTATTCCTCCTGACAATGATGAGTGACAAATAAATCCTAGAATATTCGAACTATTCTCGGATCTGAAGAAAAAGTATGGAATAATATGAACAAGAATATTGATGAAAATGTAATGTTTGTATCTTTGCTAGAGAGATAATCTTCTTCTTAAAAGTGTTCTTATCAAGTGAATATCACATCCCTTTATTCATTGTCTTTCTTCTCATTTACATGGGACATATCCCCAATAAACCCTAATAGTACAAGTACAAAGAATATCAAGGGAAATATTCTCTTCAATATCCTACACTAGTAAATTAGTCGTTATAGCTCTTTCTGCGGTGCTCGACATCGACCATCGTCTGCACCTCGGACACGGGCTTCGCCATCTTTTGGTCGACCTCGACTGACTCTTTTCTCGATATTACTTCTCGCCAAATACTGAGACAGATACAATTAGTCCCTCCGCTTATTATGGTCGGCCTCAAGCAACCTTAATAAGCGGATTCTGTTTGTTGTGGTTTGCCAAACTTGGACAAGTGAATCGAGCAGTAATATTTCAGACAAGATGACAAACATGTCCTTTCGTGAATGCACTATGGGGGGGGGGGGGGGGGGGCGCCCTTCCCCACCAAAAATACGCAAAGACCTTCCTTTTTAAAAAACCTAAATGGGTAAA
>ML423240.1:40515-75968 GCA_005239525.1 Nicotiana knightiana | reverse complement strand
GGGGGGGGGGAGGTCGCTTCCGCACCAAAATGACGTCATGACGTCATTATGGCATCTTTTCCCGATGCTTTGTGTCGATTCCCGTGCGACCGTCAGTTGGGGTTGCCGTTTCGACTCCAGTGCCAGGTAATGATGGCATAATTTCTCGGTTTGATGCCCGGATTCTTATAAATAGGGATGTAATGACGTTTATTTTCCCTCTACTTGCTCTTCTTGTCAAAATCTTGTGCATTCTTCTTCTTTCTTCTTTTTCTTCCATTGTCGCGTATCTTCTTACTGGTTTTAGGGATTCTCGCTGCTTCTAACACTTACTTGCTTGAATATCCTCTCTTAACAACACGGCTAATGTATCTTCTGGTTCCAATATGGAAACTGACCTTGTCCCTTTGGCGATGCTTATACCCCCTCATGCTGATAGTGTCTCTGTCGCCATCAAAGATGAGAATTTTCCTACGGTGGAGGAAATAATCCCTCGTAGTGAGAAAGTTTGGTTCGACTTTTCGAAGGAGCCTGAAGGTGAGCCCGAATTCTCGGAGTTAGCGATGAAAGAGACTGATCTGGCTGAGCTTATGGCAAAATTCAACATCCTACCCGCATTGATCTGGTCCTAGCAGGGCGTGATGTGGTGAAAATCCACCTCCTCAGATATTGTGCATTCTATGCGTATCCTTTCCAGGTCGGCTATACTCTTCCAGTTCTCTCATTGGCAGAGTACTTTTGCCGCTACTATGGTGTTTACCCGACCCAATTATGTCCCTACATCTACAAGCTTATTGAGATGCTCTTAAAATTCACGGAGTTGGCCCGGGTCGAGGTCACCCTCCGCTATTTGATGCATCTCTTTGCCCTTAGCTTTTATAGGGGATGATGTCGCACCTTCGCCATCGAGGAGGTAAATGCCTGGTGGTGAATATGGACGACAAAGCAAATCATCAGTTCTCGCTCAACTACTCTTTTGTCAGAACCGAAGACGTGGTAGCCAATGCAGACGACTTTCCTAGGACTTGGAATCACGCTCGTAAATATTTGTTTTTTGTCAAAGGCATTTGATTTATCTGTTTCTAGTCATAGGCTCTAACATTGTCTCTTCTTCGTACATCCAAGGCTGCGCCTCCTCCTTTGGTCGGGGATATTTCTGACTGGGCTGGCCAGATTCTGCCTCACATTGTGGGGATTTGTGAGTGGCCGGGATTTCTCAAGAAGTTTGGGCCCGCTTCTTCCTTGGCCGATGATTTCATCAACTTTTTTATTTTTACACTTTTGACCTCATGGTCGCTTGCTCGCTATAGTTTATTAAGGGTAATGATAACCTTCGATCTTTCTTTTTCAGTTCGAGGATCTTCGAGGAGGTCGAGGGCTCCTCCTCCTGCGTTTCCTAAGAGGAAGGCTGCTTCTTCTTCGGAGTCTGTTCCCACTGTGACCGCGGCTAGGCTTGCCCGGTCATCGGCTTCTGTTCGTTCTTCTACCGCGGCCATGTCTGCTCGGTCGTCGGCCACGCCTACTGCTTCCTCCGTATCGGTTTCATCCCCGCCTGCGTATATATCGACAGCGAAGCTTCGAGCTTCCCCTTTGCATCATCTAGCGGACGAGGAGGAGGAATCGTCGCTGAGCAGTAGGAACTCGGTTCCCCGTAAGAGAAGATCAATGGAGGTAGGTGATGGGCTTGCCCAGGCTGTGGATTCAGTAAGGGGCGATTTTGTCATCCACGAAACGACAACTGTAGTGCTTGAAGATAACGTCGATTTATCGCCTAAGATTCCGCCACCGACTGAGGCCGCAGAGGTTATGTCCCTTCCCGGAACCATGATGGAAGCTGAGGGCCGTTTTCGAGGGCTTTTGATTCTTTACAGCAAGATGAGCCGTTGGCCTCACGACCGGACGATACTCCTTCTTCGCCAGCCGACGGGAGAGGTAAAGGCATTGCCGAGGATAGCTATGAGACGGGCTCTGATCTTGATGCCGAAGGGATGAGGATGATGAGGGAAGGATTTACCTGGCTCGTAGTGATATTGGAGGGGTCCACGCAGACCATTGCGGTCCCCATGGATCGAGATTTGCTGGTAGATACGGAGAACGTGGTTTCTTTCCTTGGTCCCCTCTGTTCTGACGTGGAGGGTAAAACCCTTGAAAAACTAGATGACGCTACCTTATCAAGGAGCATAGTCGGCCTCGCTCTCAGGGTAAGCTTTTCAACTTCTTTTGTTTTTGTTCGTCAAGTTCAGCACTTAGGCTTCGTTCTTACTCACCATTTTCTTTTTCTTTCTATTTCAGACTGTGATTTTTGAAATTGAAAGCACTCAAAGAGAGGAGATGCATAAGGCTATTTTTCATAATATGGAGTGAAAATACCGCGAGTACCGTGGCAAGCACCGCGAGATTTGTAGACGGTTTGGTGAGAGCGCCAATTTCCAGGCTCTCCGAGATGAACTAAAGGAGGAGGATGACGAGCTGGTAAGAGTCATTGAAAAATGCAGTGTTCTCAAAGGGGCGCTAAGATATAAAGAAGAAGAACTTGAAGTTAGCAGGGGGGTCGAAGTCCAGTCGGCGATCTCCAAGCCCAGCTTGTCTCACTGCGCGCGTCGTGCTTAAGAAGTGTCAATTCAAAGTTGATTCTCTAAGTGGCAAGGTCGCCGCGAAGGAAGCGGATCTCAAGAAGGTGGATTAGCTCGGTCGGAGGCTATGAGGAAAATGAAGGCTTTAGAGATCCTGATTCGTATTCTTCGTTTCGAGTGAGAGAGAGCCTTGGAGACGGCCAAACTCAAAGAAGAGCGGCTTGATGAACGGATTGGAGAATTAGAGAAAGAGGCTTCTGGACTTTGTGATCGAGTTACCGCTCTAGCGCCCGAGAAGGCACAATTACTGGCTCGACCATCCTCTTTCCGTACTTTTGCTTTTCCAGATGTTTCGCGAGATTTGTACAAGGAGTGGATTCATGCTGAGGCCCAACTGGATATGTTTAGGGATCTAATGAGGGCGGAAATTGTTTCAGAAGCCGTCTTTGAGGATGCTCGCGTTAAGGCACGTGGAGCTCGGGTCGCTTGTGGCTACGATCCTGCTACATCGGAGACTGGTGATAACGAGGAGTATGCGGGCGTGGATCGATTAAGAGGACGCCTGGTATGAGTGTTACTTCTCGCATTTTTGTACATTAAAGTTTCGTCGTAAGTTAATCGACGTCAGATCGGGAATGAGATTTTTTTTGAGGTCATAGGTATTTATGCTATTTATAGGAGGCGATAAGTAAGTGCCATGAAGGTTAAAGGGTAAACGAATCAAAGAAAATGAGTTTCGTTGAAGGTTGTCAATTTGGGATAAAATACGGTCTGAGCTATAATATCTGGTATTTTTGGACTAGTGCTATATAAGGTACCACATGACCACAATAGTAGGGTACATTAAGTGTATTAAAAGTGAGTAGTATTTTAAGTAATTTGAGATAATTCTTAATTATGTGGGTAATTGATTAATTATTGGGTAATGGGAGATTACCTAATTAATTAAGGAATTATTGGATGAGATTAACCTCCCCCCAATGTGGGTGCACCCCATCCCCATGTTAGTGACTCTTAAAGTTCTTACATAGATGGCATATTTAGAGGATTAGGGGGCTTAATCATCTAATAAGTGGGCCACACCCACTAAGAGCTTTCCTACACTAGTAAGATGTTTTCTTTCTTAATACCTAAAGATCAAGAATCAAAGAATTGAGTCTCTTATGTAAAGAGAGTGGGCTGGCCGTGAGTCCTCCAGAAAGCCAATATTTCCATATCAAATATGGTTAAGGTGGTTTGTTGATTATGTGACAATGGGATAAAGCGTGAATTGCAAATTCCAAGAGATCACGGTACAATCTTTATCAAGAATATCATACAAATTTTTTTCTACTTCGATCCGACGTTACATGTTTTACGCAAAAGATGTGTGTTAGATGGATTGTAAAGAGAATTGGTTCATGTATGTTAAGGCTATCCCTTTTTTCTTTTTGGCATGATCCATACGATACAAACGAAATGAGAAAATGCACAACTTTCATAAATGACTCTACTCATAGAAATACTAGAGGTTCTTATGTTCTTGATTCCCCACATGTCTTATTATTCTATCGTCTGTTCATGGATCTCAGAAAATACGTAAGTTTGATAAAGTTTATTTCATGATATTAATCAGAGGCATAATGGTCTTATGACATTCCGAGAGATTTTATTGATGTACTTCTCATGCATTGCATTTATTTATATATGTACATTGACCCATGACCAGATGGCGTTATATATATATATATATATATATATATATATATATATATATATATGTATGTATATGGGATATGGGAAAGGGTTACGTCATTATATGCGCACCACCACCTGATCAGCTGGTATATGTTGATGATTTTTCCCGCAGTGGCCGAGATGATATGATGGGATGCCCTCAGAGGCTTGATGATGTAATGTACACCTATACCTATGCATGATACGACATTTATACACACGTGCATGACATTATAAATGTATCAGAATTTACAAAGTTATTTAGACTTACAGGCAGAATTCTTTATTATATGCTTCATCTATGTCTTTTATGTACTGATTTTCATGTCTTACATACTCAGTATTATTCGTACTGACGCCATATTTCTCGGGGCCTATGTTTCATTCCCGCAACTGCATGTAGACAAGCTGACGGTCCCCCTTCTAAGTATCCTTGATCAACGAGAGTTGGTGTGCTCCATTTGATCCGGAGCTGCTTTTGATTTTGGTACGATATGTTTGTATATATATATGGGTATGACGAGGCCCAGTACCATCCTTGTATAGTTGTATATTCTATTAGAGGTCTGTAGACAGTTATGTATAGTTGGTTAGTATATGGCCTTATCGGCTTCTAGCTTTGGATGTATAGTTGTCTATAGCAGCCTTGTCGGCTCGCTCTACCATATTCCGCGTGTTTATGTATATATGTCTTTTGGACAGATTTTCCTCACGTATGTTATTCTCGTAATTTAGCAGGTTATTGATAGATGTTATTCATGTTTATATCTTAGATGCATGCTTAAGGGTGTTCGACAAGTAGGACTCGGGCACCCGTCACGACCCATCAGTTTGGGTCGTGGCAAAAGTGATATCAGAGTAGCTTTGTCCTTGGGTTGTCTACAGACCGTGTCTGGTAGAGTCTTGTTTATGGGTGTGTTGTGCACCACACTTATAAACATGAGGCTACAGGACATATAGGATTTTATCCTCCCTTCCTATATTAGATCGTGCGATATAAGAATTCATTTTCCTAACGATGTATTATGCTTTCAGTGATACTGAAGAAGGCTACAGCCGCCTAGAAGGGCAAGTCCGCGAATGGTGAGACTACTAGTCGAGCACCACGAGTTACCAGGGCTCAGGGAGAGTCTCATAGTGAGATTCCATCTCAAACCTCACATACCCCGCCCTCTCCAGAGGAGATCCGAGGGGCACCAGCTCCAATGCCTGCCCCTGTACGTCCATCTCCTCAGGAAGATGCACCGGGTTAGGAGATGAGAGATGTTATTCAACTATTAACTCGATTGATAGCCGCATAGGCTCGACTTCAGGAAGTAGGTATTGGTCATGCAGATAGGTCCGTCAGTGCGAGAGTTTGTGATTTCATTAATTTGGACCCTATGGTATTCACTATAGCAGATCCAAACGAAGACCCTCGATTATTTATTGATAGAATGCAGAGGACTTTGAGGGTAATAAAGGCCATTGTGACTGAGTCAGTTGAGCTAGCTTCCTATAGACTTCAGGATGTGGCATTTAATTGGTACGAGTCTTGGGAGTTGTCCAGAGGTGAGGATGCCCCTCCAGCAGTATGGCAAGAGTTTACAGAAGCTTTTCTTCGTCATTATCTGCCACTAGAGCTTAGACGGGCTAGAGTTGTAGGTTCTTAACCCTTCGACAGGGTAACATGAGTGTTCGGGAGTACAGTCTTCAGTTTGATTCATTTGCTAGGTATGATCCTATTATTGTATCTAAGATGGAGGATCGGGTTCACCGGTTCGTGATGGGATTGGAGCCGCACTTGCTTAACAATTGTATGTCGGTTTCACTTCAGGCAGAAATGGATATTTCTCGTATTCAGGCATACACTCAGGGTGTAGAGGAGCATAAGAAGAATCAGAGGGCCGATCATGAGCATGATAGGGCCCAGAATAAGAGAGCGAGGTTTTCAGGTCCTTCTGGTGAGTTTGGGGGTGGTCATAGACAACAATACCCGAGGTATCCAGCCCAGCCATCGGCTAGAGCACCCCCTCAGTTTGCCGATAAGAGATTTGATCGTTCCACATATTCAGGGCCTGGTTAGAATTCCAGGGCCTCAAGTTATCAGTATAGGGGTGATTCAAGTCATATGAGGCCGCCCTTGCCATGATGTGATTAGTGTGGTAAGCAGCATGCCAGGCAATGTCGTATGGGGTTGGGTGTTTGTTATACTTGTGGTTGTCTAGGCCACATTATGAGGGATTGTCCGACTAGAGGTGATGCAAGCATAATTCCGCCAGCGGGATCTGTAGCTGGCTCATCATCATCAGTACGCACCCTGGACAAGGTTCACAAGCACCAATCGATCGTGGTAGAGGCAGAGGTGGAGCTTTTAGCTCGAGCGGCACTCACAGCCGCATATATGCATTAGCAGAACGACATGATCTCCTCATATGATGTATATGCACTAATTGACCAGGTTCCGCCTTATCATATGTTACTTCGTTGGTTGCTAGTAAGTTTGGAATAAAACCTGAGTTGGTTAAACTTTTTGAGGTGTCCACACCTGTTGGGGATCCAGTGATAGCTAGGCGAGTATATAGAGGTTGTATAGTAGTAGCTCATAGTCGATATTCAGTAGCAGACTTAATCGAGTTAGATATAGTAGGATTTGATATTATAATGGGTATGGATTGGTTGGCTTCTTGTTATGCCAATGTTGATTGTAAATCAAAGATGGTCTGATTCAAATTTCCTTGGGAGCCTATTTTGGAATGGAAGGGTAATACGGCATCACCGATAGGTAGATTTATTTCCTATCTCAAGGCAAGGAAGATGATCAGAAAAGGCTATATTTATCACTTAGTTCGGGTTCGGGATGTGAAAGTAGAGTCACCAACCATTCAATCTATCCATGTGGTTAATGAATTTCCCAATGTTTTTCCCGATGAACTTCAAGGTCTTCTGCCAGAGCGAGAAATTGAGTTTTCTATTGACCTACTACCAGATACTCAACAAATATCTATTCCTCCCTACAGAATGGCACCCGCAGAGTTGAAGGAACAACTAAATGACTTGCTTGAAAAAGGCTTTATCAGACATAGTACATCACCGTGGGGAGCACCTGTGTTATTTGTGAGAAAGAAAGATGGTTCCTTGCGTATGTGTATTGATTATAGACAATTGAATAAGGCGACGATAAAAAATAAGCACCCGCTCCCGAGGATTGATGATTTATTTGATTAGCTGCAAGGTGCCAAGTATTTCTCAAAAATAGACTTGAGGTCCGGGTATCATCAGGTAAGGGTTAAGGAGAAGGATATTCCGAAGACATCATTCAGGACCAGGTATCGGCATTTTGAGTTTCGTGTTATGTCGTTCGATTTGACCAATGCCCCAGTAGTATTCATGGACTTGATGAATTGTGTGTTCAAACCCTTTCTATATCTGTTCATAATTGTATTTATTAATGGTATATTGGTGTATTCTCGTTCATAGTCTGAGCATGCAGATCATTTGCGTACTGTGCTCAAAATTCTACAAAAAGGGAAATTGTACGCAAAATTCTCTAAATGTGAATTCTGGTTGAACTCTGTAGCTTTCCTGGGGCATATTATTTCAGGTGAAGGTATCTGGGTTGATACACAAAATACTGAGGCAGTAAAAACTTGGCCTAGACCCATGACACCGACGGAGGTTCGTAGCTTTCTCGGTTTGGCAGGTTATTATAGGAGATTCGTAGAGGGATTTTCTTCCCTTTCAAGACCATTGACAAAGTTAACTCATAAGGGAGTAAAGTTTCAATGGACTGATGCGTGCGAACGAAGTTTCCATGCATTGAAAAATAGATTAACTCCAACACCGGTTCTATCGCTCCCAGAAGGGACCAATGGTTATGTTATCTATTGTGATGCTTCGAGCGTTGGATTGGGTTGTGTACTAATGCAGCATGGTGAGGTTGTAGCTTATGCTTCTAGGCAACTAAGAAAGCACAAGAAGAATTACTCGACCCATGATTTAGAGTTAGCCGCAGTGGTTCATGCACTAAAAATGTGGAGGCACTACTTGTATGGCATTCATATTGAGATCTATACGGATCATAATACCCTTCAGTATATCTTCAAGTAAAAGGAATTGAAATTACGTCAAGGAGATGGTTGGAGCTACTAAAACACCGACGTTGATATTTTATACCATCCGAGGAAGGTGAATGTGGTAGCCGACGCCCTTAGATGTAGATCTATGGGTAGGCTGTCATATTTACAGTCAGATAAGAGGAGAATAGCCCATGAGATTCATCAGCTAGCTATTCTTGGAGTTTGACTATTGGATTCAGGTGATACCAAAATTACTATTCAGGACACAACAACATCCTCTTTAGTAACTGAAGTGAAGGAACACAGTATGAAGATCCTGTGTTAGTTCATTATAGGGATACAACCCCTCATAAGGAGAAGGAACCATTTGAGATTACAAGATATGGGGTCCTCAGATATCGAGGACGATTATGTGTCCCTAATGTTGCAGTGCTGCGTCGGCAGGTCACGGGAGAAACTCACTATTCTCCTTATTCTATCCATCCAGGAGCAACAAAGATATATCATGATATCAGGGAAATATATTTGTGGAATGGTATTAAAAAGGATATAGCAGAGTTTGTTGCTCAGTGCCCTAGCTGTCAGCAGGTTAAGATTGAGCATCAAAAACCGGTGGATTATTGCAGGCTATAGAGATTCTGACTTGGAAGTGGGAAGTAATCAATATGGATTTCATCGTAGGTTTAACTCGTACCCAACGTAAGTTCGATTCTATATGGGTGATTGTTGATAGACTTACAAAATCAGCCCATTTTCTGTCTGTTACGACTACATATTCCATAGAGGATTATGCAAGGCTTTACATTAAGGAGATAGTACGACTTCATGGTGTCCCTATGTCTATTATCTCGGATAGAGGATCTCAGTTCACAATTAATTTCTGGAGGTCCTTCCAAAATGATTGGGGACTTAGGTAAGTCTTAGTACGACATTTCATCCCCAGACAGACAGACAGGCTAAGCGTACTATTCAGACACTTGAGGATATGTTACAGACTTGTGTGGTAAACTTCAAGGGTAGCTGGGATGATCATCTATCTCTTATTGAGTTCGTGTAGAATAATATCTATCATTCCAGTATTCAGATAGCTCCATATGATGCTCTTTACGGACGGAAGTGTAGATCGCCTATAGGATGGTTCGATGTTGGGGAAACTAAGTTAGTAGGACCAGAGTTGGTACAAAAGGCAATCGAGAAGATTAAGCTTATAGAGGAAAGGCTATTAGCAGCTCAAAGCCGTCAGAAGTCTTATGCGGATAATCGACGACGAGACTTGGAGTTTCAGGTTGTTACACACACACTTTAGAAATGATACATCAAAGCCGATAACATTTCTACATCCTTCCAACCAACCTACTTTTCAAGCATGTAGACAAATATAGATATCCACAAACACCTCTTTATCATGTATTGTCTCCTTTGAAGTCTTCACAACAACAGTGCTGCCAGGATTTGTAATCACCAAGATACTGACCCATGACCTAATGTTTAGCCCTGGCACATATGGATTTTTCCACATACACACCATACTTTATCCTAATCAAATCTTGTAACTTCCTAAGCTTTATGTCAGGTAGGTTGATAATCTTGTCCTTGAAATGTTTAGCTACCCATGCTATATTAGCCATCTTGTTTCTGGTTGCTCTAAAACGCTTATGAACAGGATCATATCTACTAACAATGAAATTCCTTGTGTGTCCCTCCAAACTTTCCAAAATATGCCATCTACATCTTGTTGAGTTCACACATTTTTCCCTAACCCTATGTTGCTCATTAGGCCTCAACTTAATTTGACTCTTCTTTGAACAGCATAATCTTGCAAAGCAGATCTGAACTGTTTCACACTTTCAAACACCATTTTCAACTAGAAATAATTTTTTTTACAAGCAGGATCAAAGTATACCCTGCTGTTGTATCTTCTTGGTTGAGGTTTATGCACCCCATCTTCTTCATCTACTTCATCATTTATATCCTCACTACTTGGATCTGAACTGTCCAGATATTGCTCATCCCCTCCCAACTTTCCAGCATATTTGGATCCCCTATATTTATACATGTCTTCAAAATCAGGGTCTATACTTATAGGTCCACTAGGTATCTCATCAGTATTAACTTCATTAGATATTAATTTAATACTCATTGCATTCACTTTAGCCTGCCTAGCAGCAACAACTCCAGGTTCTAGGTCACATTTCTCTCCAACAATAGCATCATCAGCACCATATAATGACTCATCTGTATCATCATCATCTTCAGAAATAGCCTCATAATCCTTATCCTCACTCTCAGTACTTACCTCATCACCCTCAGCATCACCCTCAGAATCAGTTGCTAAATGAAAGTTATAGAACTCACATTCATCTTCACTAGACTCTTCTGTATCAGAATCACTTTCAGCAACCCTCTCTTTACCCTTCCCATGAGTGTCATCACCCATATTTATATCATTGTTAGGCGAGTGTGTTACCCTAGCATTAACATAACTTGTTTGCCCATGTGGCATTTCATTAAAGTCACATGGTTGAACATCAGTGAGGTCCATATTTAAACCACTACTACTTAATATTTTATCTAGGTCCAAATCAATACATGGTGTATTAATTGTGTGACAAATATACACATCAATAAAATCCCCATCCTTAAGGTCTTTACACAAAGCTAACACATCAGCATCATATTTCATAAATCTAAATTCTCCTTTTTGGTTAATTTTACATGCATATTTATCTACTGTTAAGTACCCCATATCCTTAGCTCAATCATGAAAATGTATTATATGCAATTTATCGATGTCAGCTTGAAGAACAACTGGCCAAGTTTGCCCATTTACATACCTCATTAATGGGTCAGTCACTAACCGCCCTAGATGATGAAACTGTAATTTCACATAGACAGCCATTGAAACCTATAAAAAGGGGGGCCAAGTCAGATACACTTTAACTCTAAAAAGCCATAAACTTTAACAAAGTGGGAGACAAAAATATTTTGATTTTCAAAAAAATCCCTAATTGTTTAACCCTAAATGCCATATCACTCATGAAAAAGACAAAACCCCTAAAATAAAGTGAATATTCAACTGTTTTCCCCAAAACCCTAATATAAAATCCCACAATTTGTGCATGCGGATAAAAGTCATAATTGTTTAACCCAAATACCAGATAAGTCATGAAAAAGACAAAACCCCTAAAATAGAGTGAATATTCGACTGTTTTTTTCAAAACCTTAATATAAAATCCAAAATAACATATGATAATTTGTGCATGTAGACAAAATAGCCTTGACTATCACACATGACCCACATTATTTCATAAGAAATTAGATGACAAAACAGAATGCGACATCAAAAGAAACAAACTAACCTTCAGATCCTATAACGTGATTGGAATCGAAAGCTCAGACCAAACGAAGCTCGATCAACTTATGTTTAAAAGAGAGGAGACCCCAATCGATTGGTTTTGGAGTGATTACGATTAATTTTAGAAGGGGATAACTAATTTTCAGGCCATTACTTAACTTAGGTTTAAGAGGGGAGGATTGGTTAAAGAGAGGAAACGAGACGAAAATTATGTTTTTTGGTCGGTCTATTAATTAAAAGAGGTGGGACCCCAATCGGTTAGGGTTTATTTTCACGCCCTTGACGTGTAACAGTCCCATTGGTCATTTGCTGACTGGATGGACACGTCTGTGAATGTGTAATACACGCGCATAGGTTCAAGGATAAAATGTGTTTATTAGTTATGGGTTTCACGAGTTTGAGTATTCAAATGGGAAACTCCCAAATTTATGTATCAACTTTCAAAAGCCATGCAAATTTAAGTGGCGAGGAAATCGTTTCGCCTTAATTATATTCCAGCAAACTTTAGAATTCTAACTCATGTTACATCGGGTTCAAAGTAGTAGAACTGCTTTATATTCTTAGAAGATTCAAGTCATGAAAGAGGAACATTTGAAAATGATCTGGAATCAAAGTGTTGAAAAGAATCATCGTTTTAATTACGACCAGAACAATAAATTACATATCCTTTACCAAGCTCCCAAAATTTTGGGCAAGACTTGAAAGACTCAACTTCTTAATAATTAATTAACTATTGGAAGACTTGGGGAGGAGGGGCTGGAGTTACCAAAAATAAGAAATAGTTCGATGTACAAAGCTCTCCCGGAAAGTCTAAAACAACCTTCTAATTTTATTTTGTGAACTTTCCACGGATTGAGAAAGGCATTGCAACAACTTCATCTCCATTGTTTTGAAATGAGCAATCTGTAGTTGCAACTCTAACCTTTCCTTTCTTAAGTTTTTGTTCTCTTCCATGAGCAGCTGCCTTGTTGTATTCTCTTCTTTTCTAGCAAATGTTCTCCTTTCGGTTGGCTTTAAGTACGTAGGAAAAGCACTTGGCTCACATTTCTTCCTTGTTATTTCATCTAGCAAATGCCTGCATCCTTTCTTGAACTTGTCATGCTGAAATTCCCACCGTTTTGATGTTACTTTCTTGAATCCCTATTATTCGTTTAAAATTTTCAACATTAGTTTAAAGAAATATAAAATAAAGGTGAAATATATTCAGCCGCATGAATTCAACAAACTGGAATTGGTCGTATTCAGGAGAACAAAAATTTACAAGATATATATATATATATATCTTTTTACAGTCTTTATTGTAGAGCTCTCCATTGTCAAACTTGAAGTTATTTTCTTCATTATAAATAGTGTACTCTTGTTATTGTCAAATAGGCAACAAGGTGTCATTAAATTGACTTTAGACTATGTTGGTTTTTGTTGATCGGTTTAATTTCTACTCTTTCTACCAATTTTGACTACCATTTTAGTTACGAGGACATGACACTATACAAGAAATATAGAAAACTTAGACCAACAACATATATATCGTCTAAAAACGGACCAGTAAACATTTTCAACAGCCAATAAATATGATAGACATTGATCCTAATACCAAGCATATTACACAATACTTTCATGAGTCATGACAATAAATAAATTAAAACAACGTGTTTCCTCATTTTACAAAGCGTGACCAACAATGATTCTTAAATTCCATCCATCTTAATTAACTCTTACGTCTAGTCAAAATAAGAGAATTATTTCCAACTTAATTTATATAATGGCTAGCAATCTGTCCAACCTTTCAAGATTCAACTCTTCTTTTTCGTTTCTTTTGGTACTTTTTTTTTGGGGGGGGGGGGGGGGGGGGGGGGGTTGTGAAATGACTAGCTACTTGACTGAAAGGTTGGCTGAAACAACATATCTTGGACCTTGCTTGTTCCAAGCTAAGATGGAGTAATTGTACCATAATCTTGCACATTATTATGTTATATTTCATCTAATTGTCTTCCCAGCCAAAAAAATGCTACGAAATTTTATTATGTTAAGACGAAATATATGGATTATAAAAGTATATAGAGCCTAATATCCTTTACATGAAAATAATATCATGCTCCTGTATATGTATCAAACCAAGTAGAAGCAGCGCGTATTTTTTATCCACTAAATTAGAAATTTAAAGACATATATACCAATAATTATCTACAACCCTTTGAAGAAAAAGCTCCAAATAACAGACAATTAAGTGCGTTAGGGGAAAAACTTAATTATTAGCTCTCGTTTGCACAAATCCAAATTAAATACTACTACAAGATATATGTCTTCTATATAGTACAAATTAATATATCTTTAAATCATGGTTAAATTAAATTTATTAATTTGATGTAAATATAGAGACTAGAGTGCAAGTAATTAAGTATTTTTCTCATGAGTTAGTCCTCTAAATCCAGACATTAAGCAAACAATAGCTGAATATATATGTTGATAATCATATTTTTCTAAGGATAAATTAAATTTCTATAAAATTATAGTATCTGTAGAGAGACTTACATAGGTATTGAGTTGTCGTATGAAACTGGAGAAATTGTTGTGCTTGAAATATTTTGGTAACATATGCTCAGAAAACTCATCTGGACACCACACTACAAAACCATTTCCCTCACCATTCCATGAAACAACTTTATTAATATTCTCTTCTTCTTGCTCCTCCAAAAGATCATAAGTTTTCAACAAGAACGGCGCCGGGCACTTCGTTCTCATTGACCGTCCGATTTTCCGGCTCATATTCCGATCATCTGCCGGTGCCGGTATTGCATCTGTAGCCATGGCTATATATATTAATGGAGATTTTTTATTTTTTTGTTGAGTAAACCAAAAGGAATTCTAGTGCTTGTTGTTCTTATTTATACTAGTGTTTGTTTTTGGAGGACGTTTCTTTCTATTTTATCTCTTTTTGTGGGGTTTCTTTGTCAAGTGCATGCAACTTTTTGTATCTAGACTACACAAAGTGACACATTCTACTGTGGATATTTTTATTTATTTTTTGGTGATATATATGATTATCTTGACTAGAAGATGTGTAGAAGTTTCACGATTCTTGGATATAATAAGCCAAAGATACGTATAATTTGGACACATTTGCCTCTTGGAATTTCTTTTAACTAATAAAAGACCATACTCATTCTTCAAACATGGGTTAAAATATCATATTGTTGTCGTGTGCTCTGTAATGTTTTGAAGTATTTAAGTTTTATATACAGGGGCGGACCTACGTTGGTGGTTGAGGGTCACGTGATTCCGTTAGTCTCGGTAAAAATTCTGTATATATATATATATTATATATTTGTACTTATATACAGAACCCCTTAAATATTTTAATGGTGCCCCCAACTATAAAGTGACGGATGAAAGAAGTGGTTGCTTTGGGCACTTAAATTCTCTCCTGCTGTAGTGATGCGGGTTCAAAACCACTCGAAGTTTTCCTCAGTCTTTTCTAGATCTCCTCTTTTTTATTTGAGTTCTTTGAATACAATGTAATTTTTATTTAATAGCAAATTACTTTATCTTTTACTTTTATCTTCTTCTCTTTTTAAAATTTAATTATAGTTTAGTACTAATACAAAATAATCAACTTAATTAATTTTATTCTTTTTTCACAAATTCCTTCCTTAAAATTGAAAGCCTCAAATTGCAACTTATCGCTCTACAAATAGAAAAATACAAATTTTCTGCCACAATCTTCTTAAACAATCACTCTGAATTGGCAATGGAAACTAATAGTTTGACTCTCTTCTTCAATTCTTTTAGTATTAACATACTCTTAATCTTAATTTCTTTAGTAAGTCTTTGATAATTTTAAGTTTGAACGCCCTTTTGCAAAGAACACTCTCTCTCTCTGTCTCTCCCCTTTTAGTGCTTCTTTTTCTTTAGAACTTCTTTTTGTTAATAATTGGATGATAAGTCATCATAATAATTAAGTTTCAAAGAGTTGCACGCCGAATTTTATTGCTGGTGATTAGCATATACAGTGGTGCCCTCGTCATGCTCGAATCTTGGGTCCGCCTCTGTTTATATATATTCCTATAGTAATAATATATACTATAAAATAATTTTTATACTCCCTCCGTTCACTTTTACTTGTCCATTATTGACTTTTGCACATCCTTAAAAAATAATAAAGGTAAGAAATAATAAATAAAGTGTATAATTTATCATAAAATTCATATTAATTGGTATATAATCTTAATGGTGTTTGAATGAATAATTAATGCTTATAAGGTAAAACAGGAGCATAAAAAGTGACAAATAAGAATATAATTTATTTTTAAAATACTTAACAATTAAAAGTTAAACAGTGAACGGAGAGAGTATATATTAATATAATTTAAGTTAAAAATAATGAGTAAGAATGCAGTCCAATGAGAATGAATGCACTCACAAGTTGGATTTAGCAAAAAAGAAAGAAAAGAAAAAGATGAGGAGAAGAGCCGCGAATGCTGACCCGGCTTCAGACTGTGTCCAGAAAAGTAATGTCACTTTTCATAGTGTTTAATAAAATTCTTCAATTTAATTTCTCATACGTTACTCCGCGACCAGACTCGTGAGACATACTTTACCCATTTCTTTTTTCTTTTTTTTTTTGGTTTTAAACGACTATTTTATATTATAATTAAAAAAGTTTTACAGGGAGTGGCTGCTCATAGGCAGCATTACAAAAGGTATTATGTAGAGCATAACTTACACTCGGATGCCTAGCTACACTAGTTGTACTGGTAGATGGAGGCAAAGCTATATTATGTAACATTGGTACATCAAAAATATTAATAGTACTACTACAGATATTACTGGAAGATGGCCTATCCGAAGGTTGACAAAATTTGTTCATGTGTATGAACTCCAAAAGTGACGCCAGCCCTTTGCATTGACATGTTGAGTTGCTGATCCCGGAGGAGATGTTTGAGGATGAAAGGTGGAGGGTTGCTCAAAAAAGCGATGTTGCTTCCTGATAGCTTCATTCCAAAGTGTGCTAGGCCGTCTGTTACTGTATTTTGCTCCTTGTAAACATGGCTTACTTTTGGATTATTCAGTTGCCAAATCAGAAATCTGCAGTCATTTAACAAGGATGAGTGATGTGTTGTATGTGTGTGCAACAAAGTGATTACCTATTGTGCGTCAAGCTGAATATGTAATGGAGTTAGTTGAGTTGTAATGTTATTTGTAAGCCACGTAGTAATGCCATAAGTTCTATTTTTATGACGTTGGTTGATGGGTGGTGGCCCACATAGCTCATTACTCATTCGCCCTTATGGATTTTGAAGACCTCCCAAAGCCCGTTGTTGATTTTTGTGGGTTGAAAGCCTCATCTGTGTTAAAGAAAAATCTTCCCTGGTCAGGGGGAGCTCCTTTTATATACCTAAGTGTTTTAAGACGTTTATGTGTGCTTGTAGTAGTTAGGAAAAGGTGTTCAGTTGTTAACTGCATTATTGTTTTGATAGAAGGCGCGATAGTAGCATTTTCAAAATAATTTTTTTTGCGCACATTCCAAAGGTGCCATAATATAAATGGAATTAGATGTTGCAACGGTATGCCCTTTTGATAACAGATAACCTTTTGGCCTATAAGTTGCTTAAGCCAAACATGATTTGGAGTTTCATTAATGGCTAAGACTGTAGAAGGTATTCCAATATTAGGTCTTTCCAAATGTTACGTGCATGCACACAGTGAAGTAGAATGTGAGGAATTGTCTATTTTTCTAAGATATTGTGATATATTAGAAGTGGTAATACCCAGTGAATATAGGCAGTCCTTAGTGGGCAATCTGTTGTGGTTTGTCAACCATAAGAAATGTTTAATTTTAGAAAGAGCTTGCAATTTTCATATCCATCCTTGACTAGGGAGGTGATGGAGTGGCTTGGTAAGGGATTTATAGCAAGAATTGACAGAGAATTCACCTGTTGATGTTAACCTCCAAATTATATGGCCCGAGGTTGAACCATACATGAGAATGTGGGTAGTATTGATTAGGTAATTAATTGTATAGGGTAGTTCGATAGATAGGCTAGATGTGGGGTTGCCTTTGATTTGGAGCACCTGGGCCACTGTTAATTTGTGTTTGTTATTAGTTAAGAGACCCTGAACAATGCTTCTTATGTTAAAGTTTGGGACAATCCAATTGTCGTTCCAGAAATTAACTTGTGTACCCTTTGTGACTTGTCATTTTAGACAAATTTGGCAAGTCTGCCACCCATGCATGAGGTGCTTCCATAATGTTGAAGTACGTTTAATGGGTGGGTGATTGTTGAAAACATATTTATTAAGTAAAAAAGATGCCCAAGGTGTTTGAGGCTGGTGAAATAGCCTTCAGGCCGTACTAGCTAATATGACTTCATTTTTAGGTCGTAGTCTTTGAATACCCAGTCCTCCTTGGTCCTTGATAGTAGTAATTGTTTTCCAATTGAGGAGGTGAAGCCTCTTCCTCTGTGAAGTGAACCCCCATAAAAAACTTTTTTTGATAGGTTTCTAATCTTTTGATTACATGAGTTGGGAGGGACAAAATTTGCATGATGTGGTTGGGAATAGTATTCAAAGTTGCTTTTATTAGAATAGTCCTGCCTGCCATTGTTAGGTGATTTATTTTCCAGCCGACTAACCTATTTTTAAAGTTGTCGATTATAAATTGGTAATCCCTTTTGGTAGGTTTTTCAATGAATATTAGAAAGCCTAGGTATTTACCAAAAGATTTGCCTTCCTTCATAGTGAAGGATGATAAAATGAGATCCTTGTTATGAGTGGTGCAGTACTTTGAAAAGAAGATTTTTAATTTGTCAAAATTTATTTTTTTGCCTATATTAGGCTGTAAAATTGTTTAATAGGTTGATAATTGTATGACAACTTGCAGTAGTTATCTTAGAAGCCAGTATAACATTGCCAGCAAAGAAGAGATGGGATATTTGAGGGGCTTTTGCAGTTAAGATATAGGCTTCCAAAGATTATAATCGACTACATTGTTTATTTGTCTAGATAATATTTCCATACAGATAATGAAGATCTACAGTGAAAGGGGGTCACCTTGCCTAATACCTGTGGAGGGTGAAAAGAACCTGGTAGAGGTTCCAAAAGTATAGAAGTGGAGGTTGTTGTAATGCACGACATCATAATGGATATTAAGTAGGGAGGGAAATTGAAAAAAGTTAATGATTATCGTATAAAACTCTATTCTAATTTGTCATAAGCTTTTTCGAGGTCTAGTTTAAGGATCATGCTGGGGCATTTAGCCTTTGATGTTTTAAAAAAAAAAGAAGTAATTCCTGAAAAATTATAGCATTATCCGCTGCTCTGCGCCCTTTTTGGAAAGCAAATTGGGTAGGATTTATTAATTTTTGAAGGAAGGATTTAATCCTATTAACAATAATTTTAGAGATGATTTTGTATAGGGTATTACATAAGCTGATTGTCCTGAAATGGGACATAGTTGTAGGTATTTTTATTTTTGGAATCAAGCAAATGTAAGTTTTGTTAAGCTCTGGGGGAATGTGTCCTTGTTGGAAAATTTGATTGCAAAAATTTACGATAGATGTCTTTAATTGTGGCCAAAATTTCTGATAAAATAATGTATATAAACCATCCGGTCCAGGAGATTTGAGAGGTTGGAAGGACTGCACAACTTCAAATATTTCCTTCTCAGTTAGTGAAGTTGAAATTGAATTGGCTTCCTCTTGTGAGATAATATTGTGATTTAATGTTTTATATTTTTTATATGAATGGCTGTGGGATGTGGTATAAAGACATTGATAATAATTAAGAACGATGTCCTATAACTGGTGGATGTCGGTGATCCAATTGGCCGCCGAATCGTTTAAGACGATTATTCTATTACGGCGCCTCCTTTTAATAGTGGGCAAATGGAAAAATCTCGTGTTGGCATCCCCTTGATTTAGCCAATTTACACGTGATTTTAATTTCAAAAATCCTCTTCGAAGAGCAAAAGGTGGTTGTATTGAGTTATAAGATCCTTTTCCAGGTTTTGAAGGAAATTACTTGTGGGATAGTATGGAGACTTTTGTGTACCTGCTAATCGAGCTTGAATATTTTTTTTTTTTATAAAAGATATTACCAAAGGACTGGTTATTTCAATTTTTTACTAGTTCTGTAAAATCCTCTATAGAATTAAGAATTAGGGGGTCATATTGCCATATTTGATTAATTAAGAGAGAGAATTCTTGGTGGGATAGCCACATTGTTTCAAATCTAAATAAATCACTTATTTTTATGGAGTTGTGTGTTAGGGTTAGCAATAGAGTACAATGGTCTGAATGGGTTCTAGGTAAGTGATGCACAATTGCTTACGGATATAGATTTAGCCATTCGTAATTTGCTACTATACGATCTAATCTTTCAAGTATCATCGCTCCACTTTTCCTTTTATTAGTCCAAGTAAATTTGCTACCCCTAAAACCTAAGTCTAACAGGTTACAGTAATTAAAACAGTTAAGCATCGAATCTGCTCTCTTTACGAGCAGCCCCCAAACTTTTCATTGAAATATAAAATTTCGTTAAAGTCACCCCCAACTAGCCATGGTCCTTTATAATTGTCAGCAATATTCATTAGATTTTGCCATAGTAATTTCCTAGATGATAAAATATTACTAGCATATATTGCTGAAAATAAAAAAGGTTGACCGTGGGGACTTACCTGCACCATGCAGTAGATTTTCTGATTTGTTACAATAAGTTCAGTAACTTGAACTATGGCATCATTCCATAACACCCCCAATCCCACCTGACTGCCCTTCAGTGGGGGCTTGTGAGAGATGAGAGAAATCAAAATCTGCCTTTATATTATGGTGATCCACTATGTGTGTTTTTAGAAGTACTACTAGTGGAGGTTGATAGTAATTTAGCAGTGAAAAAAAATTTCTACGAAAGTCAGGTGATTGTGCACCCTTATAATTCCATATCACGAAATTCATTGAGCTATTGTGTGAGGGGGTTGGAGGTAGCGATGTGGTCTGCTCCACCGACACTGAAGTCGTCTGACTTACCTCTTGTGGTATCTGACGTAGATTTGACGTGATCACCACTGCAAATTTTCCTGCTTCTGGATTTACGGAGGTCTCAGCTTGATCAGGCACTTGGTCATCTTTGGTGGACAGTTGAGCACTATTTTTTTTGCGTATTGCTCTTTGAGGACGGAAATGTGGCATGCTCCTAGCCATACTGGCTCTGTGCGAGTTTCCCTCATTTCCTCCATTAGTGTTGCTAGTTCCTATGGAGTTAGCAGTTCTTGGTCTCCCGCGCTTAGTGGTTGTGGACTCATTGAGGAAAAAGGAGAGGGATTTAGTGGTTCAAAGGGACTCATTGGAGACAGTGCGAGCAGAGTTTGTGGTATGTGGATATAGTCGTGTATCCAAGGGATTGGAGACTGTGTTTGTGGGTAAAATGGGAGGTTTATATGGTGTGGTGGCTGGGAGTGAGGCTGGTACTGAGGTAATGGATTCCACCATGTGTTGGTGGTTTGCATTCGGGTGGTTGTCCAGTTGTACTGTCTATAGAAGTGCATTGCTTCTATCATTCCCTCTGTGATTATTTGTGCTTAGTCTTGGGGATTTTGAAAGAGGACTATAACTTCCTGATTGTTGACAATCATGGAGAACGCGAGTGCATGGTTTTGGAGACCCATTTCTAACCATGATTGAGGAGGTTGAAATGGGTTGGGGTCCTGTGATGTGTATATCACAAGGTATGTTGGAGGTGGAGGTGTGTGTTGAGGGGCCGAAATGGAAACAGAGTGGGCCTGCGGTGTTGAGTCCTCAGAGGAAATAATGGAGCATGGTGTTTTTGCATGCTTATATTGTGATGGGTATTCTGATGTATGTGTAATATTGGGGCGTGGGAGTGGAAGTGAAAATGATTGAGTAGTGTTTATAAAAGGTAGGTCATTGGGTGGTGAAGTCGTTTGAGTGTGCTTAGTGAATGAGTTTTCATGTGGGTTGGGCTTTGCACGTGGGCTGGAATTGGGTGAGAAATGTTGCATGGAGAGGGGATTGGCAGTGGTCGTTTGGGTGGTAGGATGGGAAAGGGATAGTGGTATATCATTATGGGTAGAAGAGATATCTTGTGGGCTTGGTGTATGGTTTGGGACATGCATGGAAGAGGACTTGTGATTGGTTGTGAGGGGTGGTGGGTTTGACGTGGCTTTTGTGGAATTTACCTTAGTGTCAATAGGTTTACTGTTTACCCTAGGAGTTTGTGATATAGGGTTATTATTAGTTTTTGTATTTTGAGGTGGGTTGGGTATGTTTGAATGGATAGGCAACGACCTGGGTGCAATGGCAAGTTTATGGGTTTGCCCCCAGTTTTTTCTAGTGGGCTGGTGGCCTGTTTGGCTTGAACTTTGGAAGACGAGGTGTGCGCTATGTCATTTGAACAATTTAATAATTCAAAGTGATTTTTAATATCTAGAATATGATTAGTAGAGAGTTGTTGAGATGATTTATCAAGTAATTGAGTATTAATTGCATTAGGAGATTTAGATGGCATACATATGTGGTAATTTGATACCTTTGTCGCTAGTGGTTGTTGGACGTCCATTGGTGTAAATGTTGTAGCTGAGGTGGTGGCAGCAGTTGTGTTGATGACTTTGTCGATTGATCGTCTGTGAGCTTTTGTCTGTCTTTTTGGAAAAATGACTGTCCTCCATTCTTGTTTGGGTGGCATGTCCTTAGTATCTCGTTGTGTAGGTAATGAGTTGTGAGTTGGTGGAGGTGGTGTAGGCTTGAGACTGGTGGTTATAGGTCTGTGAGTGGTGATGTGGACTATTCTTCCACAACAAACACATAACATATTAAGACCTTCGTATAAGATCTGTCGGCAATGGTTTCCTATAAACACATGCTATTTTAAAGGTATTTCAAGGGGTACTTCAATACAGATTCTAGCATATCGGCCCCTTGATGTAGATGATGTGCATGCATCTATTTTGAGCAATTTGCCTATCATTTTACCTACTTTTTGGAGGATATGGGTGTCGTAGAATTCAGTAGGTAGCTTCGGTAGGCGTGACCATATGACTGTGTAGGTAAGCTTTGCCGTAGATGCTAGAAACCTTGATTTCCATCGTCTAACAGATGGAAATGGCCTAAGACAAACCATGGCTCTTCATGTAAAGCTTTAGTCGTATTTTCTTGTCTTTGATATTTAATAAGGAAGAAATCATTGCCCAGATCGATAAGAGATAGTGGTTCAGTGGGTTTCCACAGGTGTTGTAATTTTTGTTTGAGGGTTAGGTGATTCACTTTTCGCCCAAAAACTTTGATGATTATTGAATTTTTTCATGGAGAGTAAAGCCACTCCTTATCCGTTGTGGAGAATGGAATGAAGTTTTCTGTAGTGTTTGTTGGAAGTGTTTCTTTCGACGTGTCAATTTGGTAAGGGTTTGTATGTATTATTGGTAGTGAGGTGTCATTTTGGTTGAGTAATGTTTGAAGGAAAGATTGAGTAGGCTGGCTTTGGATTGGTTCGTCAATGTTCATGGAATTGGAAATAAAGTCAGGAGAGTAGCGATTGGGATTGGAGTATTTTCTGACATTGTGTACTCATAAATATTTTAGAGAGAAGTGAGAGCTTCTCTCACTAGTTGCCCTTCACATTTTACCCATTTCATTAAGTCAAAATTTTCGACTGAAATGAAATTCTAAAAAAAAAAGTTGTTATGTGAAATAAGTTGTAATACTTTCCGACTAGAGAATTATGACATTATAAACAAATAAAAACTTAAAAAGTTAATTTTTATATATAACAATGTGTTGTTTACAAATTCAAAAAGGAAATATCACATAAAATGAAATAGAAGGAGTACACACGTTAGGGGATGTTTTCGGTGTACTTAATAGATCTTCTCCTTAATTTTCTTTGTCACGACCCGAATTTTCCACCGTCGGGACCGTGATGGCGCCTAACGTTGAACCCGCTAGGCAAACCAATAGTAAATATTCAATTTGTCTTATTCCTTTATTATTATTACCAAAATAGTATGCGTAAAGACAATACTAACATAGAAGTACAAAATGGAGCAAGGTATATAAACTCAATATATGCTTTTACGAAATTTCACAAAAACCAATCCTAGAATATTTAGAGTCACAAGCTCACGGACTATCTACGAATAATACATATAACGGTCAGAATGAGATAAGTACATATGTTTCTGAAATAACTAGAACATAATACAAAATAAGTAGGAAGGGACGCCAAGGCCTGCGGACGCCTGCAAGACTACCTCGGGGTCTCCACTGGACTGAAGGCAGCAACCTCGATCTACGGTCCGTAGGGTCCTACACCGGGATCTGCACAAAAGTGCAGAGTGTAGCATCAGTACAAGCGACCCCATGTACTTAGTGAGTGCCGAGCCTAACCTCGACGAAGTAGTGACAAGTCTAGGACACGACAACCAAAGTCAATATGTGCAGTTTAATAGAATACAGAGAAATATAATACAACGAGAAATAAATAGTTAAGCATAAGGGGAAAGGGGAACATGCTGAGGGGAGGAAATATCAAATAATGGAAGTAACGAGGTGAGGCATAATTTGAATATCGATCTAAGCAACAGAATAGTGATACGAAAATAAGTGCACGACACCACCCTTCGTGCTTTTACTCTCGTCCTCACCATCAGAATCAATATATTCGGCACGGCATCACCCTTCGTGCTTTTACCTCACAATATCATGGCATGGCATTATCCTTCGTGCATTATCTCTCATATCATGGCATAGCATCACCCTTCGTGCTTTTACAATCACAATATCGGTACGGCATCACCCTTCGTGCATTCACATTCACTCAAAATCTCACACACGGCATCACCCTTCGTGCTTTTACACTCTTCCTCACCCTAACACATCAAATGATAGCAATCCAACAATGAACAAATAACGGAGTAAACAAAAATAAACCATAACCTCCCGGCAAGGGAGTCAATAGTGAAATTAATACCATCGGCAAGGGTAAATAGCTATATCCAATCTCACTTAGTACATAATTTCACATAAAATCTTCAACTGAAAACTAATACCCAATACTACTCAATATCAAGGAATTTCCACCAACATGGATAACGATAAGGTGAAACTCAAATATTACTTACGAAAAATCACGTAAATCACAATATTCGACTCACGTGCATACTTGACACCAACGTATAGGTACCCGTCACCTCACATATACGTTGAACATGATACTTACGCATAGAAAATAGGATACAACACCTATTCCCTCAAGCTAAGGTTAAACCAAACACTTACCTCGGATTCCACGACCAAACTCAAGCCTCGATTACCGCTTTACCTTTTGAATTTGACTCCAATCACTTGTATCTAGACATATATAACTGAATAACATCAATAAATTCCAAACAATTCCATCCCAACGCTTAATTATAGGTTTTACATCATTCTTCCAAAAAAGTCAAAAATCGACCCCGGGCTCGCTTGGTCAAAGCACGAAGTTCGGACCAAAACCCGATCACCCATTCACCCACGAGCCTGAATATGATTCGAAATCTGACCTCAAAACGAGGTCTAAATTCTAATTATTCAAAAAGCCCTTACTCTACCCAAATCCCCAATTTTCTACCCTTAAAAACATGATTTGTGCCTAGAAATCTAATGGGTGTTAATGGAAAATGAAGAAAATGAGATTAAGAACACGAACCTATGATTTGGTGATGAATTCCCTCTTCAAAAATCGACCAAGGTCGGATTCTATGGAAGGAGATATGAAATTATGGCTATTTCCTATTTTTGACATTGTTTTAAACCCCTGGACAGACCCTTTACGCTATCGCGAGGAGTCTGCCGCGTCCGCGGAGAATTGTGGCCAAAAGACCTATGCAATCGCGATAAGCTGTTCGCATTCGTGATGGTCTATCCTTCCTGACCACCGCGTTCGCGGGCCTGGGACTGCGTTCGCGAAGAGAAACATAAGGACTCCTCCAGCCCCCGTCCAGTACACTACGCGATCGCGACCAAGACCCTGTGTTCGCGTAGAAGAAACCCTTCCCCAGCCCATCTTGTGCACCGCGATCGTGTGGGTTGTACCGCGATCGGGAAGAGCAAATCCTAGGACACCCGAAACCGCAACTCACACCAGATGTTTCTAAGTCTGAAACACCCGATGCCTATCCGAAACTCACTCGAGCCCTCAGGGCTCCAAACTAAACATGCACACTACCCCAAAAACATCCTACGGACTTACTCGTGCGATCAAATTGCCAAATTAACATCTTAAACAAAGAATTTAGCATAGAAATCAAAGAAAAATCTCAAAACTTTCAAAGTTTCAAACTTTACAAATACGGGTCCGAATCACGTCAAACGACCTCCGTTTCATACCAAATTTTACAGACACAACTCAAATATCATATTGAACCTGTATCGGGATCCGGAACCAAAATACAGTCCGATACCATAATTTTTAAATATAACAAAATTTCTAAGAACTCTTATATTTTCAGTAAATCAATTTCTTTCAAAAATTCATTTCTCAGGTTTGGGACCTCGGAATTCGATTCCGGGCATATGCCCAAGTCCCATATTTTCCTACGGACCCTCAGGGACCGTCGAATCACGGGTCCGGATCCGTTTACCCAAAATGTTGACCGAAGTCAACTTAAATTCAATATTAAGGTCAATTTAGCATTTTTTTCCAGTTTTTCACATAGAAACTTCCCAGATATATGCCCGGGCTGCGCACACAAAACAAGGTGAGATAAAGGAGGTTTTTAAGGCCTAGGATTACAGTTTTGACTTATAAAACAAGTGATGACCTCTAAAACAACCGTTCGTCCTCGAACAGACATAGAAAAGTACCTGAATCAGGGAAAAGATCGGGATAATGGCTACGCATATCGGACTCAGACTCCCAGGTAGCTGCCTCGTCAGGCTGACCTCTCCACTGGAAACAAACTGAAGGATAACTCTTATATCTCAACTGACGAACCTGCCGGTCTAATATGGCTATCGGCTCCTTCTCATAGGTCAAATCTTTGTCCAACTAGACACTGCTGAAATCTAACACATGGGCTGGATCTCCATGGTACTTCCGAAGCATAGACACATGAAACACCGGATGCACAGCTGATAAATTCGGTGGCAACGCAAGTTTGTAGGCCACCTCTCCCACTCTGTCAAGAATCTCAAATGGACCAATGAATCTAGGGCTTAGCGTAACCTTCTTCCCAAATCTCATCACACCCTTCATGGGCGATACCCAAAGCAATACCCGCTCCCCAACCATGAATGCCAAATCACGAACTTTGCGGTCGGTATAACTCTTCTGCCTGGACTGAGCTGTACGAAGTCTATCCTGAATGATCTTAAACTTATCCAAGGCATCCTGCACTAAATCCATACCCAGCAACCGAGCCTCTCCCGGCTCGAACCACCCAACCGGCGACCGACACCGCCTACCATATAATGCCTCATAAGGAGCCATCTCACTGCTCGACCGATAACTGTTGTTGTAGGCAAACTCTGCTAATGGAAATAACTGGTCCCAAGAGCCTCCAAAGTCAATAACACAGGCTCGTAGCATATCCTCCAAAATCTTAATAGTACGCTTGGACTGTCCGTCCGTCTGAGGATGAAATGTTGTGCTCAACTCAACCCTCGTGCCCAACTCACGCTGAACTGCCCTCCAAAAATGCGAGGTAAACTGCGTACCTCGGTCAGAAATAATAGACACGGGCACACCATGAAGGTGAACAATCTCTCTAATGTAGATCTCTACCAATCTCTCCGAAGAATAGGAAACTACCACAGGAATGAAATGCGCTAACTTGGTCAGCCTATCCACAATTACCCGTAACTTCCTCTGAGTCCGTGGGATTCGAACAACTAAATCCATGGTGATACGCTCCCACTTCCACTCAGGAATCTCAATCTGCTGCATCAATCCGCCAGATCTCTGGTGCTCGTATTTTACCTGCTGACAATTCAAGCACCAAGCTACATATGCCACAATATCCTTCTTCATCCTCCTCCACCAATAATGCTACCGCAAATTCTGGTACATCTTTGCGGCGCCCGGATGGATAGAATACAGGGAACTATAGGCCTCCTCTAATATTAACTCACGAATTCCATCCACATTGGGTACACAAATACGACCCTACATCCGTAAAACTCCATCATAACCAACTGTAACCTGCTTGGCATCCCCGTGCGGGACCGTATCCCTCATGACACACAAATGAGGATCATCATACTGCCGGTCTCGAATACGATCAAATAATGAAGTACGAGCCACTGTATAGCTAGAACACGGTCGGTCTCAGTAACATCCAATCTCATGAACCGATTGGCTAAATCCTGAACATCCAAGGCAAGCGGTCTCTCTCCGACCGGAATATAAGAAAGAATACCCATGCTGGCTGACTTCCTACTCAAAGCATCGGCCACCACATTGGCCTTCCCCGGATGATATAAGATGGTGATATCATAGTCTTTCAACAGCTCCAACCATCTCCTCTGCCTCAAATTAAACTCCTTCTGCTTGAACAAATATTGCAAACTCTTGTGATCCGTGAACACCTCACAAGACACGCCATATAAATAATGCCTCCAAATCTTCAGCGCGTGAACAATGGCTGCTAAATCCAAATCATGAACTGGATAATTCTTCTCGTGGATCTTCAACTGACGCGAAGCATATGCAATAACCTTGCCATCCTGCATCAGCACTGCACCAAGTCCAACCCGAGATGCATCACAATACACAGTATATGACCCTGAACCTGTGGGCAAAACAACCACCGGTGCCGTGGTCAAGGCTGCCTTGAGCTTCTGAAGCTCACCTCACACTCATCTGACCACCTAAACTGGGCACCCTTCTGAGCCAAACTGGTCATCGGGGCTGCAATAAATGAAAAGCCTTCCACAAACCGACGATAGTAACCTGCTAAGCCCAAGAAACTCTGAATCTCTGTAGCTGATGTGGCTCTAGACCAATCCTTGACTGCTGAAATCTTCTCGGGATCCACCTGGATACCCTCTGTTGATACAACATGACCCAGGAATGCAACTGAGCTCAACCAGAACTCACACTTAGAGAACTTAGCATACAACTGACTGTCCTTCAAAGTCTGAAGAAGGACTCGAAGGTGTTGCTCGTGCTCCTCCCGACTGCGGGAATAAATCAGAATATCATCAATGAAGACAATCACGAAGGAATCTAAATAAGGCCTGAACACTCGGTTCATCAAATCCATAAAGCTGCTGGGGCATTTGTAAACCTGAATGACATCACTAAGAACTCATAATGCCCGTACCGAGTGCGAAAAGTTGTCTTAGGGACATCAGATGCCCTAATCCTCAACTGATGGTAGCCATATCTCAAATCGATCTTCGAAAATACCTTGGAACCCTAAAGCTGATCGAATAAATCATCAATTCACGGCAATGGATACTTGTTCTTGATGGTAACCTTGTTCAATTGCCGATAATCTATACACATCCTCATCGACCCATCCTTCTTCTTAACAAACAATATCGGCGCACCCCAAGGCGAGACACTAGGCTTAATGAAGCCTTTATCAAGCAAATCCTGCAATTGTTCTTTCAACTCCTTCAACTCTTGCGGGGTTATACGATATGGCGGAATAGAAATGGACTGAGTTCCCGGAGCCAAATCAATGCAAAAGTCAATATCCCTCTCGGGTGGCATACCCGGCAGGTCTGCAGGGAACACCTCTAGAACTCACGGACTATGGGCACAAACTCCATAGAAGGAACCTCAGCACTAGAACCATGAACATAAGCCAAATAGGCCAAACACCCCTTCTCAACCATGCGCCGAGCCTTCATATATGAGATAACCCTGCTGGAAGAATGACCTGGAGTCCCCCTCCACTCCAGTCGAGGAAACCCCGGTAATGCTAATGTCACGGTCTTGGCATGGTAGTCCAGTATGGCATGATAAGGCGACAGCCAATCCATCCCCAAAATAACATCAAAATCTACCATATCCAGGAGCATAAGATCTACACTGGTCTCAAGACCACCAATAACCATTACACACGAACGGTAGACACGATCAACTACAATAGAATCACCCACCGGTGTAGAAACATATACATGAGTACTCAGAGAATCACGAGCCATAACCAAATAAGGAGAAAAATAAGATGACACATAGGAATATGTGGACCCTTGATCAAATAAAACTGAAGCAACCCTGCTGCAAATTGAAACCATACCTGTGATAACTGCATCGGAGGCCTCAGCCTCAGGTCTGGCTGGAATAGCATAACATCGGGGATGGGCCCCACCAGTCTGAACTACATCCCTGGGATGGCCTCCTACTGGCTGGCCTCTACCTCTAGCAGCCTGACCTCCACCTCTAACGGCCTGACCTCCACCTCTAACACCTCGACCCCCACCTCTAGCTAGCTGAGCAGGCGGTGGAACACCTGGTACTGGAACCATGGCATGGGAACCCTGGTTCTGAGAACTGCTCGAGGCTCGAGTGCAAAATCTAGTAATGTGCCTCTAATCACCACAAGTATAACAAGCCCTCGACTGCTGAGGCTGCTGACCCTGAAACTGATCCTGGCGACCTGAGTAACCACCCTGAAAACCCTGAATCGGCGGTGCACTGATAGGAGCTGATGGTGCACTGTAGGGTAACTGATCAGAATACTGCATATGAGAACCACGACTACCTGGAGCACTGCGAGAAACCTGAAGTGCCGAATGAAACGACCTAGGAGGATGGCCCCTACCAAAAGAATCCATGCCTCCAGATGAGGCGCCACTAAATCGTCCAAAATGACGGGGCCTCTTGTCAGACCCCTGACCACCCCCTGCAACAGAACCATCTCAACTCGTTTGGCCACATTGGCTGCATCCTGGAAAGAAATCTCACTCCCTGTCTCCTTGGCCATCTGCAGTCTGATCGGCTGAGCTAGTCCCTCAATAAATCTCCTCACCCTCTCTCGCTCGATGGGAAGTATCATAATAGCATGCCGGGCCAAGGTAACAAATCAGTCTCGTACTGAGTGACGGTCATAGAGCCCTGCTGGAGACGTTCAAACTGCCTCCGTAGATCATCTCTCTGAGTGATAGGAAGAAACTTCTCCATAAATAGCTGAGTGAACTGGGCCCAAGTCAAGGCCGGTGATCTAACTGGTCTGGCCAAACAATAGTCTCTCCACCAAGTCTTGGCGGGACCTAACAGACAAAAGGTAGCAAAGTCGACCCCATTGGTCTCCACTATCCCCATGTTCCGTAAAACCTCATGGCAGCTATCCAAATAGTCCTGGGGATCCTCTGAAGATGAACCGCTATAAGTATTAGTGAAAAGCTTGGTGAACCTGTCCAACCTCCACAAAGCATCATCAGACATTGCTGCCCCATCACCGGTCTGAGCTATAATACCCGGCTGAACTACCCCAGCTGGCTGAGCTACTAGAGTATGAAATTGAGGAGCCAACTGCTCCAGAGTGCGAGTAGCGGGAGTCTGGGCTCCTCTCCCAGCCTGAGAGATGGTTGGTGCTACAAGAAGCAAACCTGCTTGAGCGACACTCTCTATGAGGCCTACTAGACGGACCAGAGCATCCTGGAGTATTGGGGGGGCAATGAACCCCTCGGGGACCTGAGCTGGCCCAACCGGGACTGTCTGGGCAGGAACCTCATCAGCAAACTCTACCTGAGGCTCCGCCACTGGGTCTGCTGCTCTGGGATGAGTTTTTCCCCTGCCTCAGCCCCGGCCTCGGCCTCTCGTAGGAGCTGCAACTGGAGGCTCGGGCTGCTGATCAGTGGATGAAGAATCACGTGTCCTCTCCATCTGCGAGAGAATAGCATAGAAATTCAGTTATCATTTAGAATTCAAATCTCACGACAGGGAAGAATAGATGTGAAGTCATTCCTAAACTCTGCAGCCTCTGAGGGATAAGTACAAACGTCTCCATACCAATCCCTCAGACTCTACTAAGCTTGTCCGTGATTGTGAGACCTAGGTAACCTAGTGCTCTGATACCAACTTGTCACGACCTGAATTTTCCACCGTCGGGACCGTGATGACACCTAACGTTGAACCCGCTAGGCAAGCCAACATAAATATTCAATTTGTCTTATTACTTTATTATTACCAAAATAGTATACGTAAAGACAACACTAACATATATAGAAGTACAAAATAGAGCAAGGTATATAAACTCAATGTATGCTTTTACGAAATTTCACAAAAAACTAATCCCAGAATTTTTGGAGTCACAAGCTCATGGACTATCTACGAATAATACATATAACGGTCAGAATGAGATAAGTACATCTATTTCTGAAATAACTAGAACAAAATACAAAAGAAGTAGGAAGGGACGCCAAGCCTTCGGACGCCTACAAGACTACCTCGGGGTCTCCACTGGACTGAAGGCAGCAACCTCAATCTACGGTCCGTAGGGTCCTACACCGGGATCTCCACAAAAGTGCATAATGTAGCATCAGTACAACCGACCCCATGTACTGAGTGAGTGCCGAGCCTAACCTCGGCGAAGTAGTGACAAGTCTAGGACACGACAGCCAAAGTAAACATGTGCAGTTTAATAGAATACGGAGAAATATAATACAACAAGAAATAAACAGTTAAGCATAAGGGAAAAAGGGAACATGCTGAGGGGAGGAAATATCAAATAATGGAAGTAACGAGGTGAGGCATAATTTAAATATCGATCTAAGCAACGGAATAGTGATACGAAAACAAGTGCACGGCACCACCCTTCGTGCTTTTACTCTCGTCCTCACCATCAGAATTAATATATTCGGCACGGCATCACCCTTCGTGCTTTTACAATCACAATAACGGCACGGCATCACCCTTCGTGCATTCACATTCACTCAAAATCTCACACACGACATCACCCTTCGTGCTTTTACACTCTTCCTCACCCAAACACATCAAATGATAGCAATCAAACAATGAAAAAATAACGGAGTAAACAGAAATACACCATAACCTCCCGGCAAGGGAGTCAACAGTGGAATTAATACCATCCCGGCAAGGGTAAACAGCTATATCCAATCTCACTTATTACATAACTTCACATAAAATCTTCAACTGAAAACTAATACCAAATACTACTCAATATGAAGGAATTTCCACCAACATGGATAACTATAAGGTGAAACTCAAATATTACTTACGAAAAATCACGTAAATCACAATATTCGACTCACGTGCATACTTGACACCAACGTATAGGTACTCGTCACCTCACATATACGTTGAACATGATACTTACACATATAAAATAGGATACAACACCTATTCCCTCAAGCTAAGGTTAAGCCAAACACTTACCTCGGATTCCACGACCAAACTCAAGCCTCGATTACCGCTTTTCCTTTTGAATTTGACTCCAATTCACTTGTATCTAGACATATTCAACTCAATAATATCAATAAATACCAAACAATTCCCTCCCAACACTTAATTATAGGTTTTACATCTTTCTTCCCAAAAAGTCAAAAATCGACCCCTGGCCGGCTTGGTCAAAACACGAGTTTCGGACCAAAACTCGATCACTCATTCATCCACAAGCCCGAATATATAATTAGTTTCGAAATCCGACCTCAAAACGAGGTCTAAATTTCAATTATTCAAAAAGCCCTAACTCTACCCAAATCCCCAATTTTCTACCCTTAAGAACATGATTTAGGCCTAGAAATCTAATAGGTGTTAATGAAAAATGAAGAAAATGAGATTAAGAACACGAACCTATGATTTGGTGATGAAATCTCTCTTCAAAAATCGCCAAAGGTCGGATTTTATGGAAAGAGATATGAAATTATGGTTATTTCCCGTTTTTGACACTGTTTTAAACCCCTGGACAGACCCTCTACGCGATCGCGAGGAGTCTGCCGCGTTCGCGGAGAATTGTTGCCAAAAGACCTACGCGATCGCGATAAGTTGTTCGCGTTCGCGATGGTCTACCCCCTTGACCACCGCGTTCGCGGCCTGGGATCGCATTCGCGAAGAGAACATTAGGACTCCCCCAACCACCCTCCAGTACACTACGCGATCGCGACCAAGACCCTGCGTTCGTGTAGAAGAAACCCTTCCCCAGCCCCGCTTTTGCACCACGATCGCGTGGGTTGTACCATGATCGCGAAGAGCAAATTCTAGGACACCAGAAACAACAACTCGCACCAGATTTTTCTAAGTCTGAAACACCCCGATGCCTATCCGAAACTCACCCGAACTCTTGGGGCTCCAAACCAAACATGAACATTACCTCAAAAACATCCTACGGACTTACTCGTGCGATCAAATCGCCAAATTAACATCTTAAACAACGAATTTAGCATAGAAAATAAAGAAAAATCTCAAAACTTTCAAAGTTTCAAATTTTACAAATACGGGTCCGAATCACGTCAAATGACCTTCGTTTCGTACCAAATTTTACAGACACAACTCAAATATCATATTGAACCTGTATCGGGCTCTGGAACTAAAATACGGGCCTGATACCATAAATTTTAAATATAACCAAATTTTCAAGAACTCTTATATTTTCAGTAAATCAATTTCTTTCAAAAATTCATTTTTCGGGCTTGGGACCTCGGAATTCGATTCCGGGCATACGCCCGAGTCCTATATTTTGCCACGTACCCTCCGGGACCGTCGAATCACGGGTCCGGGTCTGTTTACCCAAAATATTGACCGAAGTCAACTTAAATTCAATATTAAGGCCAATTTAGCATTTTTTTCTCAGTTTTTCATATAGAAGCTTCCCGGATATACGCCCGGGCTGCCACGCAAAACGATGTGAGATAAAAGGAGATTTTTAAGGTCTCGAAACATAATTTTAACTTATAAAACAAGGGATGACCTTTTAGGTGATCACATCTTTTCCCTCCCATAATATTTATGGATTACAATATAAATTTATCGCATATGGTTCTTTTATTATTTTAAAATGTTTTATCGTGCGTATGATTTAATCTCTTCTAAGACAATCAATTAATTTCCAAGATAAAACTGCATAAGGATATTAAATCAATTGCTTTGAAGTTCAAAAAATTGAATGCCACAAGTGGACCAAATATTTTTCTATTTTAAAATGTATTTAATATTTTAACGTATGAATATATTATTCTATTTGGTGGTAAAAAATGAGACCGTTCATGATAAGAATATAGGAAATAACATGTATGAAGCTAATATTTACTTTAAAATTATATCTGAACTATCAAAATATATAAAATTCTTTTAGACATACTTAGTAGTAAAAATTGAAATTATTATGTGAATAATTTTAATTGAGATTTAAGATTGAAACTACGTAGGAAAGAGATCTATGACTGCAAATATGACCCCAAGTTTAGCTAAACCTTGTTAGATTGAGAAATTTCAAACTCCAGTTCCTGGTGTTAGTTCGAATAGCTGCAAAATTTGTTTAAAAGCTTAAAAATCAAGTGATTCACGTTGGTTTGCTGTCCTTTCCGTGTTAATAGAGATTTAGAGTGTAAAAGCTTGAAGAAGAGCTTTTTTCCATTAATAAAGTTTCAAAGCTTCGAATTCAAAAATTGAGTTTTTAAATTTAAATTCGGGTTTTATTGGATGCAGAGTGTTCAACGGCGTGGGCGTAAAACGAGGCGTAAGCCCCAAGGCACGGGGCATAAGTCCATGGTATATAATTTTTAATATTTCATAAAATAATATAATGCAGTAACTATTTATAAATAGGTAAATTTGCATAAAAATTGAAGAAAACTATATATATGTGAAAAA
>ML423240.1:0-39931 GCA_005239525.1 Nicotiana knightiana | reverse complement strand
ATATATATATATATATATATATATATATATATATATATATATATATATATATATGTGTGTGTGTGTGTGTGTGTGTGTGAGTGTGCGCGCGCGCGCGTGTGGGGGTGGGTGGGTGTGTATGCTCCATCCTCACAAAAAACTAGTCAAAACAATCCATTATACTACTTACAAGCACAAGTAGTAACTTCAGTTGAAAAGAATAAAGTTTTCTACATGGAGGAACAAGTAGGATGACTAACGTGCAATTTGAACTTTGAACTTACTAATATGATCGAAAATGGACTTCTTTTTGTATTTGAAAAAAAAATTGATTATACATTGCATTTGAGAGATAGTAGCAGACTAGAGGACAAGATAAAGAATTAGAAAAGATCATAAATTAGGGCTTCTATTAATAAAAAGGGTCTTAACTTTTAAATTTAATATTTCAGTTCATTTTTAAAACTTTTGAGTAATTATAACCCGATTATTGAGAATTTAGGTATTATATGAAGGACTTATTCAATAAATTTTGTTTTAATTTGTAAAAGTCTCTCGGGCTTATGCCTCACTACAAAAATGTGCCTCAAACGCTCGGGCGATGCCCAACACTGCCCGGACGTGCGCCCCAAATTGATGGGCGTACGTCTCTCGAGACTTTCACCCCACACCATCACCTCGGGAAATTTTTGGTGCGCCTCGCCCCTGATGAAGTTGGGATTACATGAGCTGTTAGAATTGAATTAGTTAGCTGTTAGTGTGGATATTATTATTAATGTAATTAGCCAATTAGCATGCACAATATACATGTGTGAGTTAGTTAGTTGGTTAGAAGGACATGTGTATATAAGTGGTTAGTTAGGCAATGTAACAATACAACTTTTACTTCTTTCTTTTTCTGAAATACAGAGCAGTGCTCTTCATTCTCTTCTCTCTCGATACTCTTCAATTGTGTTTCCTTGTTTATGATCTGTATAACTCGATCATGGTATCAGATCTCAATTGCAATTGCGAATGGAACCAGAAGATCCTGTTGAATCTGTAGTAATTTCAATTTTGAATTACAGTTGATAGTGAGATTCAACAATGGCGGTAAGGACAAATCTCGACCACAATCACCCTTTGTTTCTTTACCCATCGGACAATACCGGAGCTCCGATCATCTCAATTCAATTGACTGGTTCAGAAAATTACTCCACCTGGAGTTGTGCGATGGAAATCCAGCTGTTAGGAAAGAACAAGCTAGGTCTAATCGACGGTGCTTTGAATAAAGGACATTTAAAGGACATTTTGCTACTGAACTAGGTCATCAATGGGATAGGTGTAATGCTATTGTCCTAGGGTGGATCATGAGCTCAGTTTCAAGGGAATTGATTATTGTAATTCTATATGCGAGGGATGCGAGAAAGGTATGGGAAGATCTGAAGGAACGATTCGACAAGGTGAACACATCACAAGTTTATCAGTTGCAAAAGGCCATAGCAACAATAACTCAAGGGACAGACAGTGTCTCAATCTATTTCTCTAAACTCAAAAATTTGTGGGATGAATTTGATAACATGGTTCCTCCGCCATATGATTGTGCTAGATCGAAGAATTTCATCGAATTTATGGAAAAGCAGAAAGTGCTGATTGAACAGGCTCGCAGTCAAATCCTCATGACCAGCCCAACACCTAGCATTAATAAAGCATATGCAATGCTTATTGAAAGAGAAAGTCAAAGATCAGTGGGAAATACTTCTACTGTGGGTGAAGGAGTTGATTTAGTTGCTTTACTAGCTGGTAAAGGAGGTAATCACCAGAATTATCAAAGGCCAAAGAGAAACTAGAATGTACAATGTGAATTTTGTCACATGAAGGGTCATACGAAAGAAGGATGCTACAAGATAATTGGCTATCCCCAAGACTTCAAGAATAAGAAGAAAAGTTCATATAATGTACAAGTAGAAAATTTTAATCCTAACCTTGCAGGTGTAGATGACAGAAGAGGAAAGATACCAGAAGCAATGAAGGAAGAAAATTGGCAGAGGGTCAGATTATGAAGTTGCTCAACAAAGAAACTCCCAAGGATGTAATGGCAAACATGGCCTATTCTTTTATGGCTAAGGTATCAAAGTTAAATTGGATAGCTGATATAGGAGAAACTAATCATATGGTAGCTGATTTAGGGATGTTAACAAATATTAAAAATATTAGCCCCACTAGAGACAAAAGAGTACACTTACCTAATGGAGAATGTACTATTGTGTCACATGTTGGGAACTCTAAGATCACATAAACAGGGGAGATGCAGGATGTATTGTATGTCCCAGATTTTGCATACAATCTTCTTTCAGTATCAAAGATAACAAGAGACGTACATTGTTTTGTCCCTTTCTATCCTGATTTTTGCCTATTCCAGACCTCTCAAGTGGGAAAGTGAGGGGGATTGGTAAAGAGAAGGATGGCCTCTATCTACTAGTTCCAAGAGCTTTCTTAGAAACTAATAAAAGTATGCCAACAGTCAAAGGATTAAATGCACAGACAACAAAGGAGGAGATAGCTCTGTGGCACAAACGATTAGGTCATGCATCTGGAGGATCATTGAAAGAGATTCTGGCATATAAGCTGGAGGATTGCAAATCTGTAATAGATAGTTGTGATGTATTTCCAATAGCTAGACATGTGAGACAGTCTTTTCCTTTAATTAGTACTAGAACCACTGGTGTTTTTCAGCTATTGCATTTAGATGTATGGGGATCTTGCAGTGTTTCAACTTTTGATGGGAATAGGTTCTTTCTCACAATTGTAGATTATTACTATCGTGTGACTTGGATTTTTCTCTTGCAATTCAAAAGTAATGTCATGATTGTTTTTAAGTCATTCGTTAAGCTGATACAAACACAATTCAATGGAACAGTGTAAACAATTAGAACTGATAATGGTGGAGAGTTTGTGAACATAGACATGCAGGACTTATGCACATCTATGGGGATATTTCATCAGAAAACTTGTGTCTATACACCACAACAAAATAGTGTAGCAGAGAGAAAGCATAGACACCTGCTTGAAGTTGCAAGGGCATTCAAGTTTCAAGGTCATATCCCTATTCTGGGGACATTGTATCTTGGCAGCAACATATGTTATTAACACATTACCATCACAGTCACTCAATGGTAAGTCTCCATATGAAGTGTTCTTTAACAGGAAACCTTCAATTTCGCACTTGAAAATATTAGGATGCCTGTGTTTTGCAAGTGTGCTACCTAGAACTGATAAGTTTGCTAGTAGAGCAACTAGAGCTGTTTTTATGGGGTATTCTGGTGTCACTAAAGGATATATCCTATATGATTTGGATAGGGATAAATCTTTATCAATAGAGATGTGGTTTTTAAAGAATCTACATTTCCTTTTCAGGATACAACTGATGGCATTAGGGATAAAGCCAATCCCAATATTACTATGTTTTTGAGTTTTGAAGGAAAAGATGCAGGTGATCCTAATGTTGCAATTGTTGAGCAGTTACATGTTCAAGTTGACAACACAGGAGATATCATACAACATGCTAACAGTTCACAGACTTCAAACAACTTTGTGCAAGATCTGCACAATACACTGCCTTGTGAAGATTAACATCACCCAGCCAGTGAAGGTCCTTGTCCTATGATTCATGATTCAGAGGGCATGATTTTAGAGACAGTACCTGTATCACTTCATGATCATTATGAAGGATAGATCCATCCTAATACATTAAGAAGATCACAAAGGGAATCTAAAGAGCCAGTTTGGTTGACAGATTATGTCACCGCAAGGAAGTTAGGGAGCACTGCCTTATATCCCATACACAATCATGTTATCTATGCTAAGATTTCACCGTCTTATCAAGCATACTTGGGTGTATTTTCTTCAATTGTTGAGCCTAGAACCTTTCAGGAAGCTTCTAAAGATCCAAGATGGGTAGAAGCCATGCAAACTGAAATTCAAGCCCTACAAGCTAACAACACTTAGGAACTAGTTCCTCTGCCTTAAGGAAAGACTGTTATAGGGTGTAAATAGGTGTACAAAGTCAAAATTAAAGCCAATGGAGATGTGGAGAGATTCAAAGCAAGATTAGTAGCCAAAGAGTACAATCAAAGAGAAGGTCTTGATTACAATGAGACCTTTTCTCCTATAGTGAAGATCATCACTGTAAGAATTGTTCTTTCATTAGTAGTCATGCATAATTGGACAGTTCAACAACTAGATGTATACAATGCTTTCTTGAAAGAGGACTTGCATGATGAGGTGTACATGCATCTGCCACAGGGTTTTACAAGTCAGAGGGAGTCTGGATTAGTGTATAGACTTGTAAAATCTCTCTATGATCTGAAACAAGCAAGCAAACAATGGAATTTGAAACTCACAGAGGCATTGCTACAGGCTGAATTTGAGCAGAGCAACTTAGATCACTCCTTATTCATCAAGAAGAAAGGAGCATACATAGCGGTAATACTAATATATGTTGGTTACAGGAAACAACTTGCAGTTGATTAAAGCCACCAAAGACTTTCTGCAGCAAGCCTTCAAAATCAAAGACTTAGGAGATTTGAAGTTTTTTCTTGGCATGGAGTTCAGTAGATCCAAGAAAGGCATTCTGGTCAATCAAAGGAAGAATGCATTAGAATTAATATCGGATTTGGGACTGAGTGGAGCAAAACCAGCCTGGACTCCATTAGAGTCAAATGCTAAATTGACAGTTCTAGAACTGGACAGACTAATAGGGACAATAGAAGATCCAATGCTGGAAGATGTAGGCCAATATCAGAAGCTGGTTGGAAAATTGTTGAACCTAACCATGTCCATACTAGATATTGCATTCTTAGTAAAAACTCTCAGCCAATTCATGTAGCAGCCAAAGAAGTCACATCGGGATGCAGCTATAAGAGTGGTGAAGTATGTTAAAAAGGGAACCAAGACTAAGAATCGTATTGAGCAGTCAAAACTCAAGAGAAATCAGTGTCTTTTGTAATGCTGATTGGACCTCATGTCCTAACACTAGAAAGCCAGTGTCAGGTTATCTAATCAAGTTTGGGGAGTATCCAATTTCATGGAAGTCAAAAAACCAGAACACAATTTCTATAAGTTCAGCTGAAGCTGAATATAGAAGCATGGCAAGTGGAGTTTCAGAAGTAGTTTGGTTAACAACATTGTTGAGTGAGTTGGGAACAGAAGTGAGACTTCCAATACACATATATAGTGACAACAAGGCTGCAATGCAAATAGCAGCAAATCATGTATTTCACGAAAGAGCGAAGCATATAGAGATCGACTATCATTTTATTAGACAAAAGATACAAGAAAAACTGGTGAAGCCTCAATACATCATTTCAAAGGATTAGCTGGCAGATGTATTTAACTAAAGGGTTAGGAAGACAACAACATGAGTATCTGGTTGGCAAGTTGGGAGTTCTCAATGTTTTTGCACCCACCAGCTTGAGGGGGAGTGATGAAGTTGGGATTACATGAGCTGTTAGAGTTGAATTAGTTAGCTATTAGTGTGAATATTATTATTAATATAATTAGTTAATTAGCATGCACAATATACACGTGTGAATTAGTTAGTTGGTTAGAAGGACATGTGTATATAAGTGGTTAGTTAGGCAATGTAAAAGTACCACTTTTACTTCTTGTTTTTCTGAAATACAGAGCAGTGCTCTTCATTCTCTTCTCTCTCGATACTCTTCAATTTGGGTTCCTTGTTTCTGATCTGTATAATTTGATCAGTCCTAGGGCTCGTCCCAAAAATACCTTTTAAAACATTAATGGGGTCTAGGAAAAATAATTGAAAAATACTTTAAGAAGCTTATATCTAAATTTTTGGGCAATTTGGTGAATTTTGGACGAGTTTAATCATATCATTCTGTCCTAGGTCGAAGAAGGAAGAAGAATTTGCTGCAAATTTATACAAAAAATCGCTTTTTAGTTTTCAAGAAATCCAATTTCAGCTGACGACAATTCCTCGGCACAGTGTATGTTATAAATTTTTATGTGACGCCCGATTTTGCGCCACCATTAAATTTGTACTCATTTTTTAAAAATAAATTAATTGATACCCAATTCTGGATAACTTTAGATAGGCTTTTCTCTTCTTCTTTAATACCATTTTCTTTTTCTTTGTTCTTAGAGTTTCTTCTTAGTTGCAAAATGAATTTATTTAATTTGTTATTGTTTTTATGATTTAGATTTGTTCTTTATGATATTCGAAAGTTATGTTTCAAATTTGAGATTATTCGGAGTAAGTTTAGGCATTGAGTCATGTGTTGGATTATTGAAATTCGAAGAACAAGTTTATGTTTCAAAATTTAATATTCAAAATCTGAAGTTGCGTTCAATAGATTGAACTATTTAAGATTCGAATTTTTGAAACTGCATTTGAAGATAAAAGAACTTCAGATTTGATTTCTGAAGTTGCATTGAAGAGATTGAACTACTTCAAATTTGAACTTCTTAAGTTGCATTTGAAAGATAGAAGTTGCATTGAACATGTTGAACCACTTCAGATCCGATCAGGTACACCTTACAAAATTTTGTGTATTATGAATATAACTTCAACGGTAACCCCAAAAGTGGGTTTATATGAAAATGCTCCATGTGTGTTGGGCTCCTAATAAGCTGGGCTACAAGCCTACAATCCATCTTCTTCTGACACGGGCTAAACTTCGATGGACCGGGTCACCCATAGATGCTTAAACCCGCCTAAATCTCCCAAATCATTTCTGCTTCATCTTCAGCAAAATCAACATAAACCCTAATGAAGCTTTCCCGCTCTACGTTAAGGAGCCAAAATTCAATATCTTATTACAGAACCATAATTAACCGTTTATATGGCACAACAACGTCGACTAAACAAGATAAAGAGGAGAGGAGTGAGTGGGTCTACGCAAGAATTGCACCATTAGGTAGCCCAGAGGTTTCAATGGTTCCAGTATTGGAACAATGGGTTAAAGAAGGTAATCAAGTGTTGAAAAGTGAGCTTCAGTGGATTATCAAAAGATTAAGGAGCTACAAAAGATACAAACATGCCCTTGAGGTACAAATTTTGCTGTTTGTTGTTGTTTTAGTGAGTTTTAAGATTATGCATTGTGAATAAACTGTCTGGAGACCAGGGTTCAAAACCAGGTAGAGAAAAAAAAAACACTTTGCCTAAGTTTTTTTGATGGGAAAAGAAACTTGTGCTAGTAAAGGTAACAGGTTCTTACTGGAATAGTCGAGGTGTGCACAAGCTGGTATGGACAGCAGCTTTCATTGAAAAAATTGTTTGTGTTTTTTCGCTAAGCAAATGATGCATCACACATACATAAAACTGGCAGACACCAAACCTAGTGTAAGTGTACCAACACGACCAAGCCTTAATACCAATTAGTTGTTAGAGCATACATGGATCTAATATAAAGTTATAATTAGGTATTGCTGGAGAAATTTTTATTTGTTCAAGAAAACTAAGTTGAGGATGAGCTTGATAAAGTTTTTGATGAGAGCGTCTTTTGTTCCTGAGTTGCTGCAGATAATGTATTAGGCCGCGGAGGTGGATGTGGCCTTCTGGCTATGGTTCATATGAACCCATAATTTTCAACCCGGAATGCAAATATATCCGTAAATCCTACCAAAACTTTAAGATATAATAGATCTGAATCCATAACTTTAACGTTACAATGAGTTCAGTCAGAGGCGGAGCCAGGATTTTAACCTTATAGGTTTCGGATTTAAGAACGAATGTTAATGAATGGGTTCTAACTTTAATATTTGTACATATTTAATGAATTTGTCAACACAAATACACTGTTTGAGCCAAAGTTATAGGGTTTGGCTGAACTCGTAGCTCGGTTTCTGCCTCCGGCCCGGAGTTCAGTGCTAAGAATCTTAAAGATTGAGCCTATCAAGTGTAAATCATGTATCCATCTCTGTTACGCGGCTTCGTCATGTTGTACAAGTGCATGTTCGAAGTCACTGATGGGCTTAGGCATACCTCTCAAAAGGCATTGAGCATTTAAAGAGTAGAGCTTTTGATACACACACACAAAAAAAGAGCTACTGAGCGCTTGATCTTTTGCCCTAATCTTGTAATCGATAGTTCCCACCTACATGTGCCCATTGGTCATTCTGTTAATTTAAGCAAAGTTAACAGCTAGAGATCATAGAAATAAAGAAAACAGCAGTCACCATTGCAAGGTACAGCATAGAGCCAAAATTTGTTGGTGACGAAAGATCTGAGCTACTTATGTATCTTCATTCTTGAACTTATAAATCTTGCCCTTATCTTTATAGTTTTGTGACAGGTATCGCATTGGATGACAGACAGAAGATATTTCTCCCTCCAACCTACTGATGTTGCTACACGTATTGATTTGATGTATAAAATTAAAGGCCTCGAAGAGGTTGAAAAATACTTCAATAGCACTCCGCAGAAATTGAAACGCCTGACAGTGTATACATCTCTCCTCAATTGCTATACCAGTGAGAAGTCTGCAGAGAAAGCTGAGGCCCTAATGCAGAAACTAAGAGATATGGGGTTTGCTAAGGGTACATTGTGCTACAATTTGATGCTGAACCTCTATTCTAAAACAGGGAGATGGGAGAAAATGGACAATCTGATGAATGAAATGGAGCAGAAAGGCATAAATTTTGATGAATTCACGCTCACGATACGGTTAACTGCATATGCTGCTGCTGGAGATTCTGATGGAGTGGATAAAATAGTAGCAATGATGGAATCTGATAAGCATCACATTTTGCGGTGGGGTACTTACAGTATTGCAGCAGATATGTGTTTGAGAGTTGGGCAGCTGGAGAAAGTTTTAGCAATGCTGAATAAATTGGAGGGCATGATAGTGACTGGTGAGAAAAGTAATGCTGCATATAATTCATTACTAAAACTATATGCGGAAGCTGGAAAGAAAGAAGAGGTGCACCGAGTGTGGGATTTGTACAAGCAGAAGGATAAAATTCTTAACAAGGGTTACATTAGTGTGATGAGCGCACTAGTGAAGTTTGGTGATACAGAAGGAGTTGAGAAGATCTTTGAGGAATGGGAATTGGAAGCTCTGTCCTATGACTTTCGTGTTCCAGACGTTTTGATTGGTAGTTATTGTAGAAATGGTCTTCTAGAGAAGGCTAAGACCCTAGTGGACAAAGGGATGTCAAAAGGGGGTGTTCCATGGGTCACCACATGGTGTCACTTGGCAGATGGATACATACATGAAGATCTAGTCCCAGAGGCTGTAGAAGCATTGAAGAAGGCCATCTCGATATGCCCGCCTAATTATAGACCTAGCAAGGAGACCTTAGTTACATGTGTACAATACTGGGAAAACCAGGGAAATGGAGATAAGGCAGAGGACTTTGTAAGGTCCTTAGAAACAGAGCATATCTTCTCAGCCATTTTTCGTGACAAGTTGTTGCGCTTTATTGAGGAACAAAAATTACAAACCTGAACGACACAGCTTGTCGTGGAAACAACTGATTTGAGCGACTCTCGCAAGGTTAGGCATGACCAACAATAGCTGTTAGTATGATCTGAAGTTATTAGGCCACTTAGATATGGAGCAATCAAAGAGAAATTTATTGGACGAAGGTTCGTTTTCTTTGGATTTCAGAACTGAAAATAGCTGATATTTCTCATTTAAACTCACCTATGGTTAGTCTCAACTGATCGTAGGCTGCATATTCATTGGCACTAAATAATTACTGCAAGATTAGTCCTCAAGAGAGACAAGATGTTATGTTCTTAAAATCTTCCCTCTTACATTGATTCTTTATGCTGTTACTCTCAAGGGATGCCTGAGCTGTTAATACTGGAGTGACATTCTTTCTTATTTTCTTAATATTTACTTATAGTAGTAAGAAGCTTTAAAGAAATCTACCTCTATTACTCTTCTTTATTTTCTTCTATAGCTTTTTGAGTAAATAAAAGATATTGAATGGCACGATTGCTTTTAAAGATCGTAGTAACTGCATGGAAGTCTGTAATTGAATTTCAAATTATAGGGGAGGCCCTGGATCTTCCTCAAACTAGAGGGCGATTGATTTTATTTTCTAAACCAAAAAAGTTAAAAGTTAAAAAGAATTCACCAAACAAGAGAGTTTAAAAAGAAAGTGAACTTTAAAAGGAAGTTTGAATAAATCACCAAACATTAAAATATTCAAGTATTTCTTTTGTATAGTTGAATTGACCCCATTTTCCCAAGAAGAGAATGAAGAGCCAAGTTTCAACAGGATATTACAGTCAGGTGCGAACGTGTAACTTATTCAAGACAACTTCGTCACATATATATATATATATGTATGAATGATAGTAGTTATAGAATACTAGTTCAATTTTCCCACTCCCCAACGAATGAAATGTTGTAAGTAAAAATTAATTAGAGGGTGTTTTGCTAAGTTTATAAGCTGGTCAAACTAACTTAAAAACACTTTTTGGTTTATCTACGAGTTTGGTAAAGTTAAAAGTGCTTACAAATCAAGTGCTTATAAGTTAAGCTTATAAGCTGGTCAAACTAGCTTAAAAACACTTTTTGGCTTATCTACGAGTTTGGTAAAGTTAAAAGTGCTTACAAATCAAGTGCTTATAAGTTAGAAATAAGCCAAAAGTCATAAGCTAGTCACTCCCAACTTATGAATTTTTAAAAGGCCAAAATTGTACCTCTATTATTGAAAATTAGTCACGTTAATACTCATTTCTACTTTCCGTCTAAAATCATACCTACCGTTATTAAAGTATATAAATTTGTCCATAAACCTAACGGATTTCCTATGTGGCAACCGGGACCCCTAAAATAACCTGTTAACTAAGCAATTTTGACCCGTCTCTTTTAAAAACCCGCCCACCCTTATAATAATCCGTCCCACCTTTACAACCCGTTAATTAGCCTCATTAAAATATTCCCAACCCGTTTTAATAGTCAAAACCGTTCAGTTGCTGATAGAAAAAACGAAAAAGCTCTCACCTACTCTCTTCACTGTAAAATCGTCTTCATCGTGGATGCATACGAAGGTATGAACTGAAGCATATCGTCATTCCTTTGCTTTGTTTTTGGTATGAACTGAAGCATATCGTCTCATTGTTTCAATTTTTTATTTCTTCGACTAGGGTTTTGAATGATTCATTTAGATATGTATTTTTTTAGTTATGAGGTGTGTCTGTTTATTGTTGTTTTTGTTTGCATGTGGTCTGTTCATACTCGATTTAACCCTAAATTTGTTTTTCTTGTTTTGGTCTTTATTACTGGTGGTTTAGGGTTAATATTTTGTATTGGAATGATCCCTATCTCGTATATTGATTACTTGTTTCGGTTTAGGGTTTCAATTTCGGTGGTCCTACATATATGGTCTTTGACAAAAAAGGGGTCCCCTTTGTGTTGGATATGTTTCTTTTACTCTGATTTTTGGGTGTTTGGTCCCCTATTTCTGATACAAATGCGTTGAGTTAAGAGATAAGTGAGTCAGAATTATGTTATTTATTGGTTTGTTTATAGACTTGGTCCCCCATCGTCTCTTTGTTTATTGTAGTTGTGTCTTCTTGTGTGGCAACCCATTATTTTTTGTTTCTTTTATGTATCTTTATCTTAACTTTATGTGGTTCTTATGTCTTTATTGTATGGTCCAAATTTGGTTATTCACTTTGTCAGCATATTATATAGGTTGTAATGTTATTATGTACTTGTGTTTCTATATTTTATTTGTATTGTGCAATTACTTTCTGTTAATCTTTTCCATTTCTTATTCTGTAGCTTATATGCAATGGTCTTATTGGATCTAATCTTTCATTATGGTGGTGATTGGATATATAATCCACAAGTGTTATACTCAAAGAAGCTTGTGCACATTATTAAAAGTAGTAACTCTGACCAACTGTCTTATAACTATTTAGTAAATGAATTTACTTCTAAGTTGGGATTTATTGGAGTTCAACAAGTGATTGTGAATGATCCCTCTGGTAGATATTATGAAATAGAGAGTGATCAACGTGTTAGGAGTCTACTGTCTTTGGTTAGTGATCAGTTTAATGTTATTGACTTCTATTCTGTAGATGAGTGTGAGTTAAGTATTAATGTTCATAATATAGTCCAGCACATTGAGTCAAACACATCACAACTTGAGGCTGCTACTGACTGCAGTTCAGATGACAGTGAAGAACATGTCTGTCATTCTTCTGATTCTTCAGATTGTTCTGATTGTGATTCTGATTAATTAGAAAGACTTCATACACAAAAAGAGAGGAAGATATATGATAAATTGACTGATTATAAGGAGTTACACAAGTCCATGACATTCAAAGACATTCCAGAAGCTAGAAAATTCATCAACATGTATTCCCTTGCTAATGGTTATGGGTTAAAAACAACTTAAGAGTTGCCCCCAAAATCTTAGGTTCAGATGTTTAGATGAAGACTGCCCTTATGTTTGTCAAATTTCTAAAGACTCTAAAGGTCCCGGTGTTAAATTCAAGACTTTAAAGGAAGAACACAAGTGTAATACTGCATATGATAATCACAGGGTAAATGCAAAAACTATATCTGCTTACTTTAAGAGAGGACTGCAAGATAATCCTAAGATTGAAATTAAGGAGATGATGGCAAGTGTAAAAGCTGCATTTAACATCAATGTTAGTCATTCAAAGTGTAAGAGAGCCAAGATAATGATCCTGGAGAAAATGGAGGGTAGTTTTGCAGATGATTACAACAAGCTTGAGGCTTATCCTTATGAATTAAGGTCTAGTAATCCAGGAAGATATGTGGTGATTAACATTTCAAAGGATGCACTTAGTGAAGAAAAAAGAAGATTCTAAAGAATGTATATATGTTTTCATGCATTGAAAATGGGGTTTAAGAGTGGGTTGAGACCATTCATTGACTTGGATGGAACCTTTTTGAAAGAAAAATACAAGGGTCAATTGTTAGTAGCTGTTGCTCAAGACTCCACGAGGCACTTTTATCCCCTAGCTTAGGTTGTTGTTGATAAAGAAACCAAAGTGACATGGAGTTGGTTCTTAAGACTGCTACAACATTCATTGGACCTCAAAATGGGAGAAGGGATCGCATTTATATCAGATATGCAAAAGGTATGAACCTATCGGTTTAATTGATTCATCTCTTTTACTGTTGCATTTATTTTTACTGATGCATCTCTTTTATGTTTTTTCATTTTAAGGGTTTGAGTGATTCAGTCCACTTGGTTCTTCCTGAAGCACACCACAGATATTGTGTAAGACACATAGAGGCAAATTGGTTCAAAAGATGGAGACATGGGGAATATAAGAAGTACCTCAGGTGGGATGCCTGGAGCACATAAGAAGAAGATTTTAAAGACCAATTAAGTAATATGGGACACGTAGATGAAGATGGCAAGGATGTTGTTGAAGATTTGATGAAGTACCCACCTCAAAGTTGGAGTAGAGCATACTTGACACTGTTTGCAAGAACTACTCAGTGGACAACAACCTAACCGAGTCCTTCAATTCCTGGATCAAGGAAGCAAGATTCAAGCCAATTATCAAGATGCTTGAGGATATTAAAGTAAAGGTTATGAACATGCTAAGGGAACATGAATATGCTCTAATGACATGGAGTAATGACTTCAGCCCCCAAACCATGCAACTGTATAGCCAATACTTGAAGATTACAAATAAGTGTCATGTTCATTCCAATGGTCAAGAAGGGTATGAAGTGAGTGAAGATGGTGACAGACACAAAGTGAATATGGTCAACAAGAGATGCACATGTAGGACATGGACCTTAATGGAATCCCATGTCCTCATGCAATCAAAGCAATACAACACAACAAGATGAATCACTTGACTGAAATACACTGGTGGTACACCAAAGAGGCCTATCTCCCAGCCTATTCACATAAGCTTCAACCAGTAAGAGGAGAAATTTTTTGGAAGGTAGAAGCATATCATGCAATGGAACCACAAGAATTTGTGAAGATAGCTGGCAGACCTAAATTCAAAAGAACAAGAGAAAAAAATGAAACAGTCAATAGACAAGGTGAATGGATGCAGTCCAGGAAGGGGAGGATAATGAAGTGTTCCACATGTGGTCAGTCTAGACACAATGCTAGGGGATGTGCAAGGGTAATATTCTTTTTTTTTCAATACTGTCTTTTCTATTTGCCTATTTACTCTAACTATGATTAATATGTTTCTTTTGTTAAATAGCATTCTAAAGGAAAGCAACCAGTGGCAAGTAAAAAAAGAGCAAGCAGGCAAGGAGACAAAGATGTTTAAGAGATCAAGACAGTAATGATGAACAACCCATGTCACCACTTGCTGCAAATATACCAGCTGAGGAGGAAATACAACTTCCAGCACCACAGTTCAGTCAAGGAAGTCAGTCAAGTCATCCAGCTCAAGACATAAACTTTCAGTTTATGCCAACTCCTTCAGTGCAAAGGAAACCTCCCAACAACAGTGTCCCACCAGATTTTGAGTTTTCTGATTTTGAATCAGATTCTACCCCAAATATTAGGCCAAGGAGTTTCGCTGAAGAAAAGAAAAGACTGCTTATGAGACAACAAGGAACCATACCGGCTATAACAAGGACCATCAATTTTGTTGGTGACTCATCCGATGTGAGTGTGCCCTCAAACCTATCATACTCAGCTAAGAATCTCACCTGGAATCGTAAGAAAGCTATAACAGGAAATCAACTTGAAAAGATGGCCAAGATGAAGACAAGAAAGGGTAATGGCAAGTCATAAAACTAATGTGACTTGAACTAAAGGTAGAAAGCCATTTAAGTGGTGAAAGTTTTTGTGAATTTTAAGTTTAAAAGACTTGTAATTACTGCTATGACAGTACTATTATTATTTTGCTGGTTGATGTAATTACTACTATGACAGTATATTTATTTTTGTAGTTGGTGGTATGGACTTCTATGAAGTCCATTATGTGAATGTTATGACAATTGGTGTTATGAATTAGGGTGATGTACTATGACATTTGAAGTTATGAATATATGTCAATGTTAGTAAATTTTGAACAGCTTATGGTATGAATTTCAAGTTCATCTTGTTCCCTTTTCTAATGTACTATGACATTATTCTTTTTAATATAGATTGAACACGTATGGGTATGGTAAATATGTAACTGTTTCTATAACAGGTGCTGATTAACACCTACTAACTGTTAATATATTGAACATTTGCTGATTAACTGTTACTAATTTAAAACCTCATATTCATTCACCATTTCATATGTTTTCATTGAGGTTGTAAATTTGGTCGAAGACTTTGAGGTAATATGTTTTCATTCATTCACCATGGCCAAAAACAGAAGCACACCACAGTTACATATCCAATTGGAGTATCATTCTAATTGGAGATACTCCAATTCTTAAGAAATTAGTTCCCTACTTCACTAAGCAATACATGTCAATACACTACATAATGATAATCAACTAAACAATCAACTAAACAATGAAGAACCATAATGAAATCTACTTCATTATCCGGGCAGCAAATAATCCAACAAACATTGCCCAAGAACCAATTATCACCATCATTAGTTGTACAACTCTTTCTTCCAATTTTTTGACTTTAGCAGCTTCAGATTTGTTTATAGCTTTCATGTCAATTACTTTTTCTCTCAAGTTGGGAACCATCTGCGGATATTTCATCTTCCCATTCGAAATAACAACATGAATTATTCTGCCAAAGAAATATTTAAAAGATTCAATTTTTTTTCAAATTAAAACAGCTAGATATAGTAGAAAGATGAGGCAAATCCACATAAAACACTTACCTTAGGTCCCGCACATTTATAAAATTTCCTACCGGAGTTAGCGGGAGTGGTTGATGTGAAATTGTTGGCAATAATACCATCGACACCTTCTCTGAGAGGAAGTACTTCTCTGCGACATTGAATCTCCCCTTAGAGGACATAGTCGACAAGAAGAAAGAGGAAGTACTGCTCTGGGAGGAAGTACTGCTCTGTGACATTGAATCTCCCCTTAGAGGACATAGTCGACAAAAATAAAGAGAATTTGTGCAATTTGTACCTGAACCCTAGTTTTCATCGACTGAAAGGTCTTATGAGGGAGACTAATTAACGAGTTATAAGAGTGGGCGGGTTTCTAAAAGAGACGGGTCAAAATTGCCTAGTTGGCAGGTTATTTTGGGGGTCCCAGTTGCCATGTAGGAAACCCGTTAGATTTAGGGACAAATTCATATACTTTACTAACGGTAGGTATGATTTTGGACGGAAAGTAGAAATGGGTATTCACGTGACTAATTTTCAATAATAGGGATACAATTTTGGCCTTTTTCTCCTTTAAGTTTGACCAAAATTTTTACTATTTTATCTTTAAAATATTCATTTTTAGAATAAAACTCCTTCATTAATACTCACGGCCTCAAATATTTTTTCAACCTAAATGCTCCCTGCTCCCCCCCTCCCCCTCTCCCTCCCGCCTCTTCAAGTCTGCAATTCTCATTGACTATTTAAGATAAGCAAATTCTCTATTCCTTTGCATATTTATATCTATGTGATTGTGTATTAATCTTTGAATTGTATGTAATAAATTAGGACATATCATATTTTTGGTGTATTGCTTTCTAAGTGTTGTGGTGATGAAGATAGTGTTTGTTTCTCTTCAAATATTTTGTCCTATTTAGATTTATTTTTTAATGAGAAACATTTGTCAATTTATTAATCATATAACTTATGATTATATGCTTATCATAAAATAAATTATATTTATCATAAAAATCATCTTATCTAAGCACTGTTGTATTTATAATAAAATGACAAATAGAATATTTCGTATTTGAATCGATCTGGAGTCTAAATTTTTTAAGAAATTACGCCCTTATAAGTGTAAACAATATTTATGTCATTTTAACAAAAAAAAAAAGGCTTATCAGTATTTTCTTATCAAATAATGCAGCAACTTATTATCAATTTCAGCACTTGTACCGAGACACGTAACTGCTTATTTATTAAATCAGTTTCAACACCTAATGCATATCAGCTACTTTAAATCAGCTATTTCAAACCAATTAACTACGTTACTTCAACTTAGTTTGAGTGAGCTGTACGAATCTTTTATAGTCAATCTATGTTATTCCGATCATCTTATTCGATTGTACATTCGGGAAAGGGAAAAAAAGAAAAGAAAAAAGAATGAGAAGGGTCAACTTTGAACATGCTCACCACCTTCACGATTTGAATTTTCATCAAATAGACAATACAAAACGATTTAACAATAAAGGATATAATTAGAGAGCCGAATAAACAAGTAATTATCTTGAAGAAAAAACAAGAACAATTGCTTCTGTTATCATGTGGCTTTTTAAGATAAGAAGAAAGATATTTGACTCAAAGATGGGAAATTCATTGTAACATATATTCAATGTGGTTGGCAAAACAGTGACATGTCAACCAACCATTTAAGTGATTTGAAAAGTTTGGTGTAAGGAGTTAATAATCACATGATTAAGTACAAAGTTTATCTTAAGTATCTTATCTTTAGTGGGACATGCACTTGAATTATGTTGAATAAAGAATGTTAAATGATCTTTAAGAGCACGCCAAGATTTTATTCCCTCACACATCCCACCGCCCAAGTATCTATTTACGTTGTTTTGAAACAATGTTAGGACCCCAATTTGAAAATTCTTCAAATTGTTGGGTAAAACAGAAGAAAATTGTTTTTTGCTATTTTCACTCCGTCCACGTTTATACCTATTCCACCAACAATTTTGTTTAGTTAAGTCTAAATGGTTTTGGGACACAGAATCTGGCGTAAAATGTAAAATTTGCAAATTCAGCGTATTGAACTAGTTTATTACACTCGCGAAGCAATTTTTATATTTAGAACTTTTAAAAAATTACTAACTCTAACTATCTAAATTTTTAGATGAAGTCTTGAAAAGAGTCTGCAATGTCTTACATTAGCATCTTTTCCCTAGAGTGAAGACAATTTTGGGTAATAGTATATTATCAAATCAGGGGCCCCTTGGAAATAAATTAGGGGACAGTTTCTAATAGTTGTTTCAAAGAGATATGAACAAATTGGTGGACAAGCAACATGATAAACATTCATTGATTTAACTTATTATAAGCTTATAGTCTAAAACTTCTTTACACTATGAGTATATCTTAAAATGTTATAGTTGGCTTCCCGCTTTATCTCTATGCAGTCTCATTATTATGGATCTTGAGCCGAATGTCTATTGGAAACAACCTCTCTATCTGTTAGGTAGGGGTAAGATCTGCGTACATACTACTCTCTCCAAATCCCACTTGGTGGGAACATACTGGTTGCTGTTGTTGTTGTTGTCGTCGTCTCATTATTATGGATAACAATGGCCGGCTATCTTTTAGGTGATCTTGTCTATGGATAAAAGTTGAACACTATACAACATAAACTAGCCCTTTCATGAGCTCTTTTGGCAAATTCCACTTGGTGGACAAATGTATCTCTTCAGCAAAAGAGAATTCATGCCCTATGAATGCACAGTAGGAAAGTGGAAAAGGAAAATAATAGCACAATATGCCTTCAATGTACAAAGTTTGAACTCACTATACTTAAGTCAAAATTTTGCTTATTATCATCTCACATATGTGATTTTTTAATGACTTGATGCTCATCAACATCAGTGTTGTACAATGTGTACAAGATGAAGGGGGGGGGGGGGGGGGGGGGGGGGGACAAAAGAGTGTGCCTCAATGAAACTAGAATAACAATAGGCAAAGAAGAAAACAGCAGAAGAGGAAAAGGGAAATTCTATTGAGAGATTTGTCAGCCTGCATTTCCTGTCTTCTCAATCTTGAGCTGCTATTTCCAACTAGATGATATGAGTTAGGATATGTATATAAACTCTCTGAGTTCCCAAACATCCTAGCATAGACCATCTCTCCAAACATTCCAACAACTGGATGAAAGACTCCCACTGATGTATTGCTTCCAAGGTTGAACGAAGAAGGCGATGATGGACTGTTGAGGTAACTCGTATACGAATTATAAGCATTAGGATGTGGCAGTTGCTGAGAAGGATTAAAGGAATTCGACAAGGATAATGGACCAACAGCAGCTGGCCTGGGAGGTACTTTTAGAGTGAGCTTGTTTTCGGGCTCAGATTCAGGCAGTGTCTCCCCACGCCCGTAAAGAGGGACTAAATCTTTTTGGGAAATTTCAGCCTTGCAAACTGGGCATTGAGGGCGTTCATCCGAAGACAGAGAGTCTCTCTGGAAGTGAAACCACTTATAAATGCAGGGCCAACAATAGAGATGGCCACAAAGTGTAACAACCGGATCCCGTGCAAAGTCCAAGCAGATGTTGCAATCAAAGCAGGCAGAAGCCTTCTCTGAGTCTGATGCTGGAACAGGGATTGATTTCCACTCGTTCGCATAATACTGCTCGAAAGCCATGGGATTTGTTTCCTGATAAGTTGTTCAAGCTAAGGATTCTTAAAAATCTGAAAGAACAAATAATAGTTAGCACACAGCACTAGCAATTAGCCAATGTATTAGGACTTGAAAAATCTTAATTATTCAATGTCAATCCTATTGTCTCTACTTGACTTATCCTAGTAGGCATCATGTACTATACTGAACATGAGCAATCAGAATCATAACAATGGACATTAGCAATCTTATGGATGGCCCCAAAGAATTACAAGAAATTAAAATGTATTTGGCTATATGAAGGAAAAACACATGTTAACATGTGACTTAGGTGCTATTAAGATTGTCTAATCTAAATATAAAATTGTAGAGCATTAGTGGCCAATAAGTAATTAAAACAAGTACTAATTGGCTCAGTTTGACAAAATATCTCAATCTTGAATCACTCCTTTTGCACAGTAAAATTTGCATTCCAACATTAGCAGGACATTAATTCCAAAGTATAACTGAGGAAATTCTCTTCTATATCATACACATAATGTCAAGAAAATCCTCAAAATTATTTGCTTAATTGTGGTAGGTAAAGGTAAAGACTTTAACACCAACAAAGATCATTTTACAGTACAACTTAGCATGATATGATTAAACAAAAGAAAAAATTCATCTAAGAAAAACCCATCAAAGATCTAGCCTTTACACACCAATAATTTCAACCAAAATACAAAACAAGGGAAAATAAGTTCAATTGTCGAGATAAATGAAGGAAGATAAAGAGATTGTGTTCTTACCAATCAATCAGAAGTTCAGACTTTCAAGCTTCAATGGAGGATACCAGATAAAGAAACAGGTTTCTTTTGTAGAGGTAAACAGGAGGAAGTGGTTGAGCTGAGAGAGAGGAAATGGTGGAGCAGTTTTATAACAGGAAATTTGGAACAGAGGACTTTCTCCTTTCTACCCTATGCCGACGTGGCTGATTTTGTATGGTCTCTCTCTCTCTCTCATACTATTTCTTTCTTCATTTAAATGAATCTTCAATTTGCTGCCTAATTATTTGTTTTTCTCCTTTTCATTGATACATCAAACCAATTTAGCTCTTTTTGTTCTTTATAAAACCTAGCTATCCACTAAATTTAATTTGTGAAAGCAGATTAATTATTATTTTTATCAAGTTACTTATTGTAAAGATATATCCGTAATTATATTATAAATGACACAAGTGTATTGTACAAACATTTATACAAAGTAGTACTACAGTTTTACGCGCTTGATTAATGTTGTTTCTTTTTCTAATTTTGTCATGGATTGGAGCACAAGTAGTGGGTCACTTGTACGTGTTTGGTGAATTTATTCTCGAGTTATGCAGCCAGCCATAACAGTATTAGTAATGAGACAAAGAAAGAGGCAGTGGGACTTCTATTTGAATTACTTAATTTTTGTTCCATCGCTCACTAACATAGTTAGTTAAACTTATATGGGTTCTGTACAGGGGCGGATTTAGGGGCGGAAGGGCATCGAAAAATTACAGTATATATATAAGGTAAAATCTATTTTTTACATCTATATATTAAGTTTCGAATCCCTTTAACACAATTTAGAAGTGTAGTTTAGTGGTCAAGGGGGTTCAAAACCTTGATAAGATCATAAGTTCAATTTCCACTAGCTACAAAAAATTATTTTTGAACCCCTTTCATGGAGATCCTGCCTCCGCCACCTAATCAATTAAAACTAAGTACCCCTACCTATCTACCCATTACTCATTTGGCTTAGCTTAGCTTGAATTGATTTCGCTTGGCTTGGCTTGGCTTAAATTGGCTTTGTTTGACTTGGTTTAGTAGCTTAATTTGATTTCATTTGGTTGGATTTCATTGTGTATTAAAAAAAAAATGGGTAGGGGGCAAACCACATAGGCATGGTCGGGGTAAATAGTTTCCCCTGCGTGGGCATTTGCCAAAGATCATCTATAAACTAGTGTACTCACTATCATGGGTGTAATGAGATGTTTAGGTAAATAGTCAAGTTAGCCGGATTCATTGTTTACTTTTCTTAATTTATATACATAAATTATACACTCTTTTTATATATATTACGTATGAATTATTCATATACATACACATATTTACTGACTATTTTTAATTTAAGTGATTGATAAACGGCTATTAGGTTAATGATTATTATTATTATTGGTGGATGGATGTTCTATATATGCTGTGCATCCGTACAAAAAAGAGTTTTTTTACCCCTTAAATTTGGACCGAAAAGTGTGTTTTTATCTCCGATTCTTTCAGACTTTGGAACATTACTGGTTTAGATTCTAAATTAATCCCTATCCCATCTTCTATATACAACAATAACAAATTCAGTACAATCCTACAAGTGAAGTTCGGGGAGGATAATGTGTACGCAAGTCTTATCTCTACTTTTAACAAGGTAAAAAAACTGTTTCCGATAGACACTCGGCTTAAAAAAAAATTAAGAAAAAGTCAATAGCAACACACAGTAACAATAGCAAGATAATAAGAAAATAAAGCAACAACAAAAAAACAGCATTGTAATAATATATCTCTAGCAATAATAGAGTTTCTATTATATATTCATGAAAAATTAAAGAAACAAAGGTGAAGTAAAGCATCAACTTAAAGCACTTCACTATGTCTAAGGTGAGTAGCTTAATAGTTGCATGAATTAGTTTCCCTTAAAGCCTGCAGCTAAAAACCATTACTGACTAGCAATCTTGAAATAAATTAATCAACTATATGAAAACTTTTTGAAACAAAGAGAAATCAATGACTATTCTGTGAAGAAACAAAAGTTGACTTGTCAAAATATGATCTCATAATTCTTGTCAATTAGATTTTCCTCGTTGCTGCTTCTAGATTGTAGTTTTATTCAATCTTGTTTGTCATTCTAGAAGGCAGGCGATGGAATTAATTTCCTGTACTACCAACACACGAAATCTGCCACATTAAGGCTTGGAAAATGGAAGGCTGGTCCTACTACTAAAAAAGTTATAGTTGAAAATGTTGAGAAACAAACACCAATTTTTCTTATAACTTTCATTAATGAAGGAATAGTTGTAAGAAGGACAGATGGTCCATTTTAATTTATTGATAACATTGTTATACATCTATTTTACCTAATTTTCAAGAAGTTAACTAAGAAAAATCAACCCCAAGATGAGCAAACAGCAAAAAGTTGAAGGAAGGACAGATGCTGAGTTTTCTTCTATATTTAATTTAACGTATAATATCTTCTAGAAATCCATTTATTTAATTTAACTTACCTTATATATTTATTGTTATTTGAGACAAGATAAATTTATGAATTTTAGTCACTACAAAAAAACGGTGCAATTGTGGCTGTTTTATAATGGCGGTTACACGAAACCGCCACAATACACAACATATTACGGAAAACCGCCATATTATGAATTTACAAAATAATATCGTCCCCTGTTTATACTCTCACAAATTATTGCCACCTTTCCCCACTATCTTACTTCCAGTAAACCCTATTTTTTATTCAATTTGCCTATATTGTCATAGCCGGTGACTCCCTCTCCTCTCTTAATCTCTCACTTCCTTCTCCTCTTCTCGGCGACTCTTGATAAAGCTGGCAAGAATTTCACTAATCTCCGTCGTGTTTTGATATATGTGGATCAATTCACCTAGGTACTTTCTATTTCTCGCTCCTTGTTACTTATGTACATATGTATTTATGTGGATATACGGTTACTTTATTTTTTCACTGTACCTCATTATGTAGTTGCATTAGGTTTTGGGAGTCGGCTGTCTGAAGTATAAGAAATGAGAAAGATTAGGGTAAAAATGGGTTAATAAGAGATGACACCTAGCAAGGAGAGACGATAGCTAATAAGAGATCAATGGCTTAGATAGCTTAGATAGTGTGTAAATCCAACGGTTGAGATATTAAAAGACAATTAGATCCAACGGTGCAGAATTAGAAGCAGTTAGAAAGATTGGGTTGTTATAACAGAATTGGGTTGACCCAACAGAATTAGTTTTGGACTGGTGTTCCCTCTTCCTTCTCAATCTCTCTCTTCGATCCTTCTCTTTTCTATTCTCTCTTCTCTCATCATTCATCTCTCTTATTCTTTTCATTTCCTTTCAGGCTGAAATGATCGATAGAGTTGAGATTAATTCAATAGATTTATAATTTTTATTGTAATTCAACAGAGTTGTAATAACCATTATACTGAATTCTGAAATCAATAAAAGTCTACTCATTCATTTCTCAAATATTTTTATAGTTACATTTCTAAATGGCAAGTCCATTACAATTGGTATCAGAGCAATTTCCTGGCTAAATTCACGATGACAGGAGCAGAAACAAGATCTAAATCTATAGAGGAATCAGTCAAAAAGTTAGAAGCACAATTACAGAGTTACATGTTATCAAATGATTCGAGAATTGATGAATTAGATAAAAAAATCGACAAGCTATTGGAGAAAGTGGTCCCTCCACATGGAGGAATTCTGGGAAGTGCACCAACTAAAGGAATGGAGATTATGGGATCTGGTAATCGCACACGAGCTGGGGAAAATGGTGAATCTTCACTGGGTCGATCACAAGGGAATTTCTCTCATTCAAAGTGGGAAATTCCATATTTTGAGGGAGTAGATTCATGTGCCTGGTTGTGCAAATGCGAGACGTACTTCCTGTACAATAGCATAATAGATCCACAGCAGAAATCGGAGTAAGTTGTTCGTCACCTTAATGGTAAGGCTGAATCTTGGTTCTTCTCCTATCATGTTAGCAAAGGCATAGTTAGACGGACAGATTTTACCACAGAAATTTGTAATGGATTTGTAGGTGCAGCTAACAATAAGTTGAACCTTATTGGTGAATTTAAACACGTAGAACAAAAAGGAACTGTTAATGAATACTTGGAAGAATTTGAAGACTTGAAAGCTTGGGTGTTAATCAGAACTCTAACTATACCAGAGGAATTCTTCTTAGAGTTTTTCATGAAGGACTTAAGGAGGAAATTAGACACTCTGTTAAAATGTTAGACCCATATTCATTCAGTAAGGTTGTGGAGAAGGTTAGACATCGAGAGAACCTGATAGAATACTTGAACAAAAAGGAAAAAGTGCAGAGAAATAGGAGTCCACCTATTGATACCTAATTTTTTCCTCATATATTTCAAATATATATATTACTTTCAAAATAGTGCATCATCATTTGATTCATAAACACATACAAATATTTTTCCTAATTTTTCTATAATTTTAAAGATTTTTTTAATCAATTTATTCCCATATTTTATTAGATAAATAATCATTAATTGCATCACAAATTATTTTATGATGATTTTATCATCTAACTTCATCATTTATATCCATACTAGGTTTTAAATATTTTTGATGCATTTATTATAATTACATTTGTATTTTTAAGGTTAAAATTGCACATTTGTAATAATAGCCTATACATGCTTATAATTACTTTATTTTGGCAATAAATAAATTTTTATATTTTTATACCGTTAAATAATTGTCATAAATCATTTTATGCACAAATAATATTTTTACTATTTTATTTATCAGTTTTACGAATTATTTTATTAATTAAAAATGAGTATTTAACTAATAGCCCTAAATTCCTCATATTTTCGGACCTAGGCTACCCAAACTAGCCCAAATAACCCCATTCCAACTACTTTAACACCTAGCCCAATCCACCATATCCCAAACCAAACGACCCCTTTAGTTATAACCCGCTCGGTACCTATTTAACCGACCTGCCCCCACCCATATTTCAAATTCTGGAGATCAACGGCCCCCATTTAATACCCCTATTTAATTAATCAACCCCACCCCAAACCCTAGCCAGTCCCTCCAGGACGCCGCCTTTAAACGCTCTCATCTCTCACCCTCATAAACCCTAAGCCGCCGTCACATCTAACATTCTCCAAATCCAACCCCAAATCAGAATCCACCATGGATTCCCTTACCTTATTTGGCTATCCTCACCATTAACTTCTCGTCTATGACCTTATTTAATTGCTTGCCTAACATGGCAAGAAAATCTTACCATAATCGAACCTAAACGGTTCAAATCTTTGATTTTCTGTGGTTATTCCGTCTATATTCATCCCTGAATCTTTGAGGGTAACGAGTATGTTCATATCTCCTTCGATTCTTACTTTCCCCAAATTAGGGTTCTCAAACCCTTTCAATCGGACCTAAAAAAGGTCCGATTTTCTGATTTTTAACATTATTCTGTTTCTGTCTTGTGTGATTTTTACATTATTTTCTTCATTTTCATACTTTTCCTTATTGATTTCATACTTCCCTTTAAAACTAGGGTTTAAAATTTTTTTTCCTTTTTCTTACTGATTTTTTCATTTTTTGTTTGATTACCCTCCCTTTTTGTATTTTTCATGTGCTTTTACGTTAATATCGCTTAAAATTTGTCTGGTGTTATTTTGTGTTTCTTTTAATATTTATTTAAATAGTCTGAATAATCTCTTTTAGTTTGGCATTACCTGTGATTCCTTTAATATTTGCCTAATATTCTGAATAATCTAATTTGTATGCCTGATACTCCCTAATAATTTTTGACTTACTTTTGGTATTACGCGTTCTGCCTTAATTACTCTGAGTGATTTCAGGGGATGCTTCCTTAATTTGTTGAACCCCTTAATTTATGCCCTAAATTACCTATGATTGATTCTGCAAATATCTCTTTACATGCGATTGATTTGTTTCCATGATTATGTGCTGATTTACACTACTATATATACCCTCTCCCCTATTCCCTTTAGAGACCCTTGAATTTTATGAACTAAGATACTTTTCGAAACTAGTAGTTGTTCTATATTCTATCTTTGGCCGGCTGGAAGCCAAGGCCACTGGGTTCTGAGCTACTGTCATACTTCTTCTGTGTATATTCTTCGCTTAACTGGGTAGTTACCCGACTTATGTATTTCATTTTTTAATATCCTTGATTTGCATACGTTGTTAGCACTAAATCCATAACCCTTGATATGAATATGAGCATGTCTATCCCCTTACCCTGAATCCCTATAATGAACGCCTCTGTGACTTTTGTTATTAGTGGTGATCTGCCTTTTGTTATTATGTAAACATGGTCACACAACCCCTATACCTATCTGATGTTTGTAATGACTGTCTCATTATGCTTAGATTGCTATTTTAAAGCGAGCCTTTGGTATAAATCGAGTCCCCTTTGTTTAGACCAATGTAAGAACACTAGCTACTACTTGGCATGATTTGTTGAGTTGCATGCTTTGATATGATTCCCTCTCTTTCTATGATGTTGTCCTGGTTTTCTTAGTACTAACATTGTGTTATGTACTTCGTCTGATTCAACGTGTTTTACCTTATTTGCAAACATGTTCTTTGTTAACTCTATTTAGCATGTTACTGCTACCTGCACTAAGTATGAAACCTGTTATGAGCCTCATTAAATTAGTTCTTGCTTGAATTCTGTGATGCACTTAAGTGCTTTGTTTGCTGACTCAACTTGGCTATGTTATTTTAATCAACTCCTGTTTTCTCAATTTTGGTATTTCTCTTCTGTCACTCAAACTCTTTGAATCCTGCTTTTAATCAATGCTGCCTAAATCCTGTCCTTTGGCCTTCCTAGTGTGAGCACTGTCCTGGGTTCTTGAAGCCCTTGGGAACTCTGACACACTAGGGCCTTGGTTTTATATGCTCCATCTAGTCATGTGCTCATTGGGGTGAATCTTTTAATTCTTGGTTGTTTGTGTCTATGAGCCTATGACTCTTGGACTGTTTGTGAATTGTGAGAATGAAGGCTTGGTCTGGTCAGATGTATCATTGGGCATGTTGTAGGCTCCCTATAGCTATACTTGTTCTGTAATTTACTATATTCATTTTGGGTCTGTAATAACTATTGTAATAACATGGGGTATTAGTAAAATGGGAATGGTTCTTATTTTTACATTCGTAATCAAACTGGGTAGAAATCCTGCCTATAGGATTATATTGTGTTGTTGATATTATATGCTAGAAATCCTTCCTATAGGATTGTATTGTGCTGTTGAAACTGTATGCTAGCAATCCTGATTATAGGATTATATTGTCCTGTCGAAATCGTATGCTAGAAATCATGCCTATAGGATTTAAAATCAGTTTAATTATAGAAATCATGCCTATAGGGTGTAAAATCAATTTCAATTATAGAAATCATGCCTATAGGGTGTAAAATCAGTTTCAATTATAGAAACCATGCCTATAGGACTCGATTAACAAATTTTGAATATGCTTCTTTGATTATCACTGTCAATTACTACGCGAATAACCTAGACAATATGCCTATAGGATTAAACAAGTAATTTTGGATATTTTCCTATGGCCTGCCGTTATTCGCTATCGCCTAAAGCACCTAGATTCCATGTCAATAGGCTTAATCATATTGTTCTAAAATCAGTAGGTAAATTTATTTAGGCTCTAACAATCGCATTAAGAAACTGATTCCATATCTGACTGCCTATTTGTTCGTTCAACATCACATAGATATTCTGCCTATAGGATTCTGCAGTTGATAAAACCTATTAATATGGTTGGCGTGCATGTGTTGTGTAAATGCGGAGGCTAACTTGAGCTTGTACTTGCATATATATGAAAGTCCTAATTGTTTCGTATGTCACCTAGTTTTCTCCTTTTGAGAAACCTAAGTTAAGGTCCAGAACCACCCTGAAGTAGAGGTCCCAATGTCTCCAGGACCATAGGCAAGGGGCGGGTAGTGCACGCATAGGACATGAGCTAGAATTAACTAGAGCGCTTTAGGTAAAAAACTCAAAGATAGTAATCGGGTAGCAGGAGATGATAGTCTGTGCCCGCTGAATAATATGAGTAACACCCGCGTCTTGGGGGAGTTACGAAGTATTATTTATGTTGCACGAGGTGATCCTATAGGCTAAAAAACATAGGACCCCCCATCCCTATTCAAAAACTCCCCGCTTTTCTTGTTTAGACTAATTCGCATAATTAATCTTCGGCCGAGACCCACCGCTGTGGACCTCGAGGGGTGCCTAACACCTTCTCCTCAAGGTAATTTGAGTCCTTACCCGATCTCTGGTGGTGCAAACTGGTACAATATGAGTTATTTACAATAGGTGCCCTAACACACTTCAATCCGTTAGGTGGCGACTCTCTCAACATTAAATTCCTTTCTCTTACCAAAAAGGAGTTGTCAAATGTCGAAACCTGATTTCGCGAGAAAAAAGGGGCGCGACACCAGCTACCAATTATCCTTCTCAGACCACTAGAGTCACTAATAACTCAATGTGTAGTCAAGGTAACAAGTTGTTTGAAACTAGGAGAGCCGAAGGACTCTGCTACAAGTGTGGAGAAAAATATCACCTAGGACACCAATGCAAACAGAGGCAGTTAAATGCTATCTCTGCTACCACTGATCAAGATGCAAATGAGCCAAGGGAAGCAGGGGTTGAAGAAACAGACCCAAACTCACATGAAGAAGAAGTAATTGATGAGACAATTAGTCTAAATGTTTTATCAGGCACTGAGGTTCCTAACACTATTAAATTGAGAGGTGAATATAAGAAGAATAACATGTCTATCTTGTTAGATTCAGGTAGTACACACATTTTTTAGTTAGATACTGCCAAAAAAATGGGGTGTGTAATCAAAGAGACCTCTCCTATGAGGGTTACTGTGGCCAATGGGAATCATGTGATGAGTTATCACACTTGTTCCACCTTTAAAATGGAGGATTCAAGGAGTAGAGTTTGAAGATTCAGTAAGGTTGATTAGATTGAGAAGGAAGAGTGAATACCAGTCCAAAACTGATTCTGTTGGGCCACCCCAATTTTGTTATAATAGCTCAATCTCTCTAACTGCTTCTAATTCCTGCACCGTTGGATATAATTATCTTTTAATATCTCAGTCGTTGGATTTACACACTATCTAATCCATTGATATCTTATTATCTATATTCTCTCCTTGCCACGTGTTATCTCTTATTAACCCATTTTTACCTTAATCTTTCTCATTTCTTATCCTTCAGACAGCCGACTCCCAAAACCTAACAATACCTCCTCATTGAAATCGACCTTGTCCTCAAGGTCGGAACGGAGCTGCAAATGCTGGGAACTGTCTCTTAATATACCCCCAATCTTCCCAAGTCGCCTCTTCAATACTCAGATTAGTTCATTGGACTAGCACTTTGACTGTAGCAGCATTGTTGAACTTCACTCTTCATGGCCTTCCTAAAACCATTGTATCAGACAGAGATCCTATTTTTACTAGCCATTTTTGGTAGCAGCTGTTTAAAACTTTGGGCACTAAACTCACAATGTCCATTGCTTATCGTCCACAAACAAATGGTCAGACTGAAAGACTTAATCGATGCTTAGAATCCTACCTCAAGTTTATGGTGTTCTTGACCTAAGCATGTTTTCTTTGTCAAATCCATTACTCTATGGTTTTTCCCTAATTAATCTCTATTAGGGTTCGAATCTGTATTTTTATGAGGTTTACTTAGTTCAATTTCTGTTTGTAGAAGTTGAGTAGTTCTTTGTGGAAATCAATGTTATTTTAAAAGTTTTGGATGATTGATTCACTCTGTTAGAGATTCATGTGCATAATTCTTGATTGTTTCCTTGTTTATGACCTTAATTTGGTCCTTTGCTGATTCTTTACATGGCACGATTTAGGTTCTTTCCTTAATTAGGCCCTTGTATTACCGTTTGGTCAAGGAGTCTGTTCTGAACTCCCTTATTTGGTTTGAACTTCTTGCCTTAATTAATTCCTATTATTACCGTTTGGCTAATTTCCCTTAATTAAAGAAGTCTATTCTGAACTCCTTTACGTGATTGAATCCTATGATTGTCTGATTGATTGATTTATGTTTCTCTTACCTTATTTGTTTTACTCCTAAACTACTATATATGCAATCCTATTCTTACCTCTCAGATACACACAATTCACTCAGAACACACAAACACACTAGTTCAAATTCCATCTCTCACACTCAAAGCTTTCTGCTCTCTTTCTGTGTTAGTTACTATTATTCTGAGTTATCCGGCTGCAAGCCTAGGCTAACTATTGTGCTCTCCTGTCCCTTCAATTTTGTGTTTAGTGTCTTCTTTACTGGTATGTTCTGATTTCAATTCGAGTCCCAAACCAATAAGCTTCTTTTACTGCTTCAGTTTATCATGTTTCTAATATGTTTCTATCTGTGGTTTTGTTGTTCAACCTGCAACTTATATGTTTACTTTACTGCTTTATCAAAATGCTTATGAATATGTCCAACCCCTTAGTATCAGCCTGCTCATAAACCCCCTTTGTAGTATACCTCAATGTGACTCTGCCGTACTTATGTTTTCCCTGATTTCTATCATAAACCTTTTTGTGCAAAGCAATTAGCTATCCTAAGTTGTCCGATCCTGTGTTGGTTCTGAGATTCATGATATGTTGATTCCCTAAAGCCCTATAAGAATTTTCATGCTCCTATAACTATGTGTGCGCTACATGTGCTCTATGCGTCCCCAATCCCCATCACCCCTATGTGTAGGTTTCTTCTTCCTGTTTTGGTTCTGTGTTCTTTAAGTATGGCGGAGTTTGGTTTTGGTTCTATGTTTGATCTCCTGCTGTTTAATTATATAAATCTCTCTTTTCAAAAGTTGTTTTACTGAATGACTCTCTCTTATGTAATTCACTCATATTGGTTTGTAATAATTGTTGTAAACGAATATTGGGGATCGATTGTGAAAAGGGGAGGGTAGCCATGTCTGTTGTCGATATAAATGGTGAAGAAACCATGCCTTAGGCTTATATTTCTATGTGCACATTAAAATCCATGTTTAGGACAAATACATGCAAAGCATATCATACATTAGATATCATGCTCTTAAGTTTCATGCATACTGTTTCAGCATCCCGTTATTTTATCACTTAGAAATCATGCTTCAGGGCTAAATAATAGCACTAACACGAAATGTTGTTTCTGCACACTTTTGAAGTCATGCTTAACAATGCTGTAATCTTTTGTGCATCCTGCTTTAGGAACTCTGCATATCCTGAGATCATGTTGTGCATTTAGAAATATTGCTTTAGGAACTCTACATATAAATCATTCTGCATTTTATATGTGCATTAGATACCATGTTTTAGGCTCTTGTTTGTACTCACTAAGTCACACCTAGCTAAGCTACTGATGCATGAAAAAGGGAACATAAGACAGTCTCATATATGATTATCCTATGTTAGTAAAACTGGTAATAACCCCTGTGTCTTTGCAACACTTAGAACAACATGCTTTACGTAAAACAACATCTAAACTGTTTTAAATAATTCTGGTAACTATTGTGCATTCCCCCCACGCCTAGGCAAGCCTTAGGTAACCAACTTTTATAAAACTGGAAAATCGTTGCTTTGGTGTTTACTGCCTAATGGTTAACTGGCTTAAAATCAGTAGGCAAACTGATTAGGGCCCCTGCTTCTAGGTTTATAAAAATGAATCTGCATATCTCTTGTATTCTGATACTCACCTAGACATCATGTTTTAGGATCCTGCTTAATAATGCTACCCTTGTTTGTGTTTGAGACGTGTTGTTTACATGCAATATTTGTGGAGGTAAACCTGAGCCTCTTAATTGATTCTTTCATGTTTTATCTGCTAAAGTCCTATTTGTTCTTGCTTGTCGCCTTTGTATTTTCTCCTTTCAACCTTAGGGGTCTGTTTAGAACTGCCTTTAAGTAGAGGTCCTAATCTCTTCCAGGACCATTAAGGAGGGATGTGTAACAATATGCATAGAGGTCGTTAAATAAACTCACTTAATAACCACTAAGGGGTGGGAAAGGATAGACATGGATATGATGATCGGTGCGCTAATGCAACGTGTAGCCCCTCTTCTGAGGAGTGATTACTGGGCATTGTACCGACGTGATCCTATAGGATAAACAACTAGGACCCCCTATCCCTTACATATGTATGTTTAGATCATAATTCTTTCAAACCTTATATGTGTGATTGCACCCTAAAATCTTTTTAAAACTTTAGCACATATGTGTGCTTAGACTGCGAATCTTTTCAAAACCTTTTACTTATTTAAACTTTAATTGCTAGTTGCTATTTTTCTAAATTCACAAAGCTTGTTTGTCCGGGAACCACAATTGTGGACTTTGAGCGGTGCCTAACACCTTCCCCTTGAAGTAATTTCAAGCCTTTACCCTATCTCTGGTTATCCAATCTGTGTTTGTAAATGACCCTTAGTAGGTTCCCTAACGCACCTTAATTCACTAGGTGGCGACTCTTCAATTCCTTACATACCTCTTTTCCCAAAAGGAAACGAGTTGTCCCAATTATGTCGAAAATCCTGACTGATTCGAAAGGAGAGGAAAAAGGGGGGCGCGACAGCCTGGCGACTCTACTGGAGACATTACTTAGGCTTTTACCATTTTCAAACTGCTTTGTGAACTTGTCTTTACTTTGTTAATACTTGCGACCTTTCCCTTACCCCCTTTATGTGCAATTAATTGTTTATCTCTTTCAAGTACTTGTTCTTTTCAAAATCAAAACTGACATGTTTCTTTTTGTTTTCCTTTGCAACTGCTTTTCAATCATAATTGTTGTATTTACCGCCTTCATAACGTGCAAATACATGACAACATGCTTTTATTTCTCATTTATTGTTGCATAACCATGATCAACATCATATTCCACTCGTGCATATTCAAATCCTATAGCAACGCTTGATGAGTTGTTGCGCTCTTCCATTTTATATCACCCCTAAATTCAGAAAGACTTATTTGCGGTAAAACTAGTCGATCAGCGGTGCAGTCGACGGTTCCGTGCCTTTCCCCTTAAGTTGTTCGCTTGAGGGTAACAGTCTAAAACCCCATAGAAACCTTACTCTGTTATATTATACATGCATCATGGTCAAACCTATCCGGGTTAATGTGTCGTCCGCACAATAACCCTTAAGACAGCCTTATCCAAAAGTCCATCGGGTTTTTCATAATCCCAACGGACGCAATCACGTTTTGTGCATTTATTTGGAGAAATAAATGCCTATATGCTAAACATAAGTGTATAAATAGTCGAGTCTGGTGGGGGTAAGGGTCTAACCTTATCTATTTTGCAGAAAATGAGGCACGAAGTCCCCAGGTTCAGCATTGTCCAAAGAATACCACCACTGTTGCTGGATTGGTAGGAAGACCTTTCACCAAGTGACAAAGACCATGTGAAGAGGGTCCTCGGAAACTTTCCCTCTTTACTGGATATCCAACCAAACAATATGTTGATCGAAGCAGCCACTATGTTCTGGGACAGAGAAAGGTCTGTGTTCCGTTTTGGCAACATAGAAATGACCCCCCTCTTGTAGGAGATAGGGGGGTTCGCGGGATTAACTTAGGACAGTCCAGGTTTGTTGGTGCCAGAAAATCGTGCCGCTCGGGGATTCCTGAAAATAATGGGTTTGAAAAAGAACGATGATTTAGAGTGCCTGATAGAGTCCTACATACCTTTTGACTATCTCTATGAACGATACGGCCATAGCAAATCCTACCGTATCTTCCACGACGAATTCTCTATTACTTCCTTGGGTCATATTCACCGCAGGGTTTTTGTGTTCATCGTTTGCTTCCTGGGTATGATAGTATTTCCAAGCAAAGGACATAGGATTCACACTAGACTGGCTATGGTAGCCAAAACCTTAATGGAGGGGATCAAAGGGAAAACATATACCATTATCCCCATGATCATAGAAGACATATACCGAGCCCTGGACCACTGCCAGAAGGGGTTCAAACACTTTGAGGGTTGCAATCTGCTACTACAAGTTTAGTTATTGCAGCATCTCCAAAGGGGTCAATATCGTCAAGAATTTCCACGAAGGGCGTGTAATGACCATATAGCCTTCCATCACCCTAAGAGAATGACCTACATCCCAGACAGGTTTGCTCAACCGGAAGATTCTACACAATGGGCACAGTTTTTTGACAATTTTACCGAGGACCAAGTTCAATGGATGTTCTAATGGTTCCCTACCAGTGAGTTCATCATCAGATCGAGACACACTCCGCACCTGGTGTTGATCGGTTTAAGGGGAATATACCCTTATTTTCCCATCTGTGTTATGAGACAGGTAGGCAGGAAGCAAGTTATATCGCGAGTCTCTAAAATGAGCCATTACAGGGCATATTTTCAGGACGACGACATCCCGTACAAATGTGAATCTCAGCATATGTGGCATCTAAAGGTTATTGTAGAAAAAGACACCATCGAGACCGATAGATACCACACAGGTCATGTATGCCTTTACCTATCATGGTTGGAAGAAAACATAGCAGGGATAGTTGAGCCGGGAATCGGCAGAAACAGGGTCATAGATGAAGCGACTGAGGCTCAAGTGAAATACAATAAACTGCGCAAAAGGGTTCGTGAGTCTGAGGCCGAGCATGTGGAGCAACACAAGACTGACATGGAAACGAATGGAAGGAAAGGGCTATCAAATCTAATGAAAGATTGGAATATTTGGAGCAGGGTCTGATGGAGCTAGAGGCGAAGACGAGGAAAAGGGTCGCCGACTGCCAGCATGCTGAGGGAAATGAAGGAGGGCATCTAGCAAAGGTATACTTGTTGTTGGGTATGCACGACCTGGGGAACCTGATTGACAGAGCCAAGAAGATCGAGCCTGGGGAAGGTCCTTCTGGGACCAAGTAGTCTAGGTTTCCTTTTCATTGCGTTTTTCAAATGTAATAAGGCCAAGTGCCATTAGTGACTTTATTTCCTGCTTATTATTTTAGTGTCGTTTTGGATTCGTCTATTTTAAATTAATGAAATGAGGCATTTTGGCATCTAATTTCCCCAAATCAAATTGTTGCTAGGCTTACCTCGGGCACAACGAGGCTCCCAAGTTAGGACACAATTTTATTCCTGCACTATGTGTTTAAATACTGCAATATTTTCTCATGATCCTCACTGACTTAGTTGCCTTTTATTTTTGCTTTTGTTTTCTTTCTTTTGATTATTGCCTTCCCCAAAGGTTGGTTCGTGCATTCTGGCATCATCATCATCATATCACACAAGATCCAGGGGCCATCCACCTCCTCCTCCTCCTAGTCCACCCAAAGGCAAAGGCAAAGGCAAAATGGAAGATTTGAGCAACATCAGACAAGAAAACACAACGCCAGTGGAACGAACAGAAGCTCTTGACAATCAAGGTACTCAGGTTCAGAATGATGTTATGTCACAACTCGAGCACATGTTGTTGAAACTCCAAGGGGAGATTGAGCATGTCCGAAACTTGGGAAATTTATCCTTCTCACTCAGTATCCCAGATGTCACTCAAAATCCCATACCTCATCAGAACACCCCAAACAAACAGAATCCTCCCATAACTCATCACCATACAACTCCACCGAAAAAACAAATTATCCCACCACAACACCAGCACAACACTTTCCACGCTCCAAGAAATACCCCGCTAATTATACCTGAACCATAAGACTCCACAAGTGACCACCTCTATGCTCAAACACCAGGTCATCAGAACAACCCCATATACATGGTGAATCTACCTCACTCCACTCAACACATTGCGTACACTCCTGAATCCAGTGAGAAGGATTTGCTCATTAAGAATTTGGCCGAGGAACTCAAGAAGCTAACTAGTCGAGTTCAGGGCATTGAAGGAAGCAAGAGAGTCGAAGGGTTGAACTACGAAGATCTCTGCATACAACCCGATGTTGAACTACCGGAGGTTTACAAACCTCCTAAGTTTGAAATGTTTGATGGTACAGGTGATCCCAGGGTCCATCTGAGGACCTATTGTGATAAATTGGTTGGAGTAGGAAGAGACGAGAAGATTCGCATGAAATTGTTCATGAGGAGCCTCACATGAGATGCTTTATCTTGGTACATCATCCAAAACCCTAAGAAGTGGTCCGACTGGGTAATTATGGAATCAGACTTAATGGACCGGTTCAGGTTCAATACGGAGAATGCACCAGACGTGTTCTATATCCAGAACCTTAAAAAGAAGCCCACTGAAACTTTTTGCGAGTATGCCGCTTGCTGGAGATCTGAAGCAGCCAAGGTCAGGCCTGCTCTAGAGGAAGAATAAATGAACAAATTCTTCGTCCGGGACAAGACCCGCAGTATTATGAGAGGCTAATGGTGAATGAAAACCACAAGTTATCTAACATCATCAAGCTGGGTGAGAGAATTGAAGAAGGTATCAAGAGTGGAATGTTCACTAACTTTGAGTCACTACAGGCCACCAACAAAGCCTTGCAGTCTGGTGGTATATCCAAGAAGAAAGATGCAGGAACGGTAATGGTTGCACAGGGACCCAAATCCCCGTTGGTATACCGAACTTCCCCACTCACCTATCAAGCACTCTCACCCACCTATTAGTCAGCACCTCCACCAATATATCAGCCATCTCCACCGTCTACATATCAGCCTACTTCCCCCAGATATTCCCAACCAGATCCTGTTCATCATACCTACAACTCTCAGCCATCTCACTTCCAATCACCCCCTGCTCGCCAAAATTTCCCGTGACCTCGACCCAATTTTGATCGCAGACCTCTTAAACAATACACTTCCATTGCTGAACCTATCGACCAACTGTATGAAAGATTAAATGTTGTTGGTTATGTCATTCCTATCCCTGCTATAACCCCTAAAAATCCATCCCAATGGGTCAATCCAAACAAGACCTGTGCATACTATTCCGGCACGAATGGGCATACAATTGATGAATGTCGATCATTGAAAGATAAGATCCAGTCTATGATTGATAACAAGGTCATCCAAACAAAGGAGGCTGCTCCCAATGCTCGCAACAATCCGCTTCCAGACCATAGGGATATCAACATGATATAGATAAAAAAAGATTGGGACCCAGAGGGGTCGATAAGGTTAATCATAGAAGGCGATGACCAAAAGAAGCCAGCAGTCACTCTTAATCCCATCATAGTCCAGATTTAGCCATCCGGAGACATCGAGGTAACTGCGTCAATCCCATTCAAGTTTGAGACAACACCACCTGCAAACACACATTTGTCGTTCGAGGTTGAAGTTATGTCGCCTGCTAAGGCACCCATTCCATTTGAAGTGAAAGTAGCTACACCAATCACAGTGACAGTGTCAACCATGCCACATTTCAACGATAAGGCTGTACCTTAGGATTACACGACTGAAGCAAGAAGGAAAGGTAAAGTCAAGATAGAAGAAGCTGGTGCTGCACAGGGGATGACAATGACTGGCAAGGTCTATACACCTGAACACTTGGCAGAGGCTAGCAAGAATGCTTCCAACCGGCCACCCGTCATTGAGATAGGCCTAGATGATCTTTGGATGAAGGTGCATGCCAGGTAATACTCAGTCATCGATCAACTGAACAAAACTCCAGCCCAGATATCCATTCTGTCATTGCTTCAAAATTCAGAGACACACGGGAATGCTTTGATGAAAGCGATGAATGAAGCATATATGCCAAATAACATAACTAGTGGAGAAATGGCCAATATGGTAGGTCAAGTACTGGAGAGTCACAAAATCACTTTCCACGAGGCCGAGTTGCCGCCTGAAGGGATAAGTCATAACAAAGCACTACACATCACTGTGCAATGTGAGGACTACTTCATCACCAGGATTCTGATCGACGGGGGATCCATCCTCAACATCTGTCTGTTGACAACACTCAAGAAATTGGGAAAGGGGTTGTACGAGATCAAAGAAGGATCTATGAATGTAAAGGCTTTCGACGGTTCTCAGAGGTCTACCATTGGTGAAATCAGTCTTTTCTTGCAGATGGGACCTACATGGTTCGAGGTTGAATTTCAGGTGATAGACATATCGGCATCCTACAACCTGTTGTTGGGACGTCCGTGGATACTTGCCGCTGGGGCTGTGGCATCAATATTACATCAGTCAGTAAAATTTGAATGGAACCACTCAAATAATGTTAAATGGTTTCTTGAGGCATATTCGCTCCGTGAACCCAGCTGCTATTAGGTGATCATCCATGGAGACGAAAGCAATCCTATCTATATTCGCCATACCATCCCGGTGATTGAAGGTAGAAGAAGGTTAGGTGGAGAAACCTACTACCACATTGAACGGATCAATGCAGTAAACAAAGACAAATGGTGGGTCAATAAGATCGAGAGCATACTGAACTGGAGTAGATACGAGCCTGGCAGAGGACTCGGTAAGAATCTTCAAGGGATTTCCAAACCAATACAGCTAAAGCACCGAGGCACCACTTTTGTGCTGGATACAAATACACTTGGCAGGAGTACGAAGACTGGTCACCACCATGGCGCGGTCCCTACTATCCATTGGAACAACCTATACCACATTTGAGCAGACTTTCCAGCAAGCTGATATAATATGGGGGTCAGAAGAAGAAGAAGCTCGAGCAGCTTTGAAGAATCTATTACTGGAAGACGAAGGCATGGACTATTGTGTTATTGTTGAGGAGGAGGAAGAGGAAGGCCCTACCAGACAAGCTGTGAGCAAGGGATCATTCCTCAAGAATTGGACCGTCAGACCATCCAGGGCTCGATGAGTCCCGGGGTAGCAAGGCTGAACAACGTTATTTATTTCATTTTTGCTAATGATTTCCTCTTCGCATTTTTTGTTTTCCAATAAAATACCGATGTTCCAAAATTTTTTGTTTAGATTATCAAAATCTCTTTTACGTTTCAACGAATCAGTATTTATTTATTACCTTTTTTTCTCTCATTACTTTTATTCTATACGTCACTACTATTTCCTGTCCTGATGAACCAATGACTGTGACATGCAATGAGACAACGCAACAAAAGGACAGTGATTCAGAAGAAGAGGATGTCATACCCGATGAAATTATCAGAGAAGTTGAGGATTTTGAAAACAAGCCTAAGTCCAATCTAGATGAGACCGAGGTAATAAACTTGGGAGATTCAGAGACTGTCAAAGAAACTCGCATCAGCATTCCTTTATCGCCATCAGAGAAAGTGGAATACACACAATTTTTCAAAGAATATGAAGACATATTTGCATGGTCGTACGATGAAATTACTAGTCTAAGTACGTCCATTGTGGCTGATGCGAAACCNTTTATTTCATGTGTAGGTGAAGTGGAGATGGAAACGGAGCTAAAAGGATGCAAATACGTCGAAAAATACGCGAAAGGAGACACCCGGGCGATAGCCGGGCGACAGAGCCAAACAACCAGCCCTACCTGGCGTTAGCCAGGCGTTAGGGATAAAACGCCATCCCTACCCTGGCGTTAGGGCTGAAACTCCAGCCCTTGCCTGGCGTTAGCCAGGCCTTTGGGTCCAAACGCCAGGTCCCCAGTTCGGCCAGAAATCGTGTTTTGACGGGTTTAAGTGTTTCCCAAGTGAAATAGAAGTCTCACACATGGTTAAGGTTCGCCCTAAACATATAAATAGACACCAAACAACACAATTTGGGGGGATTCGAAGCCACATAGAGAAATCAGAAGGATTCAACAAGAAAACACCATAGAAGTGACAAACATCGATTTCTACGTTTAGTATTTCTTACTTTATATTTAAATTATGCAATTTCTTGTAGTTTTGTGTCTTCTAAACA